>JBCEWB010118234.1:0-11585 GCA_039654565.1 Peronia peronii
TTAACTGTATTGTTAAGGAAACAGCTAATATATGATGACAAATAAACCCAATAAATCAGTGTTACAGCACTGCTCGGTTCCAGCAGCGCGCTAGCTGCCGCGCCAGGTAAATGATTCCGTAACCTCACGTTCGCTGGCGGCAACTAAAATACCAGTCCCGTGCACGCAGTGCCTTTGGAATTTTCAGATGTTTGTATATTCAGTGTGAAAAAATTTGCGTTGAGCTGTTTTTAGGGTATTTGAAGAATTAGATATATTTCTTGGAATTGATCTGGCTACCGATGGATTATTTCTCATCATATGCTCTTATATTTTGAAGTGATGCTCTGCTTCCTAAGAAACCAGCCTTTTGGCTTACAGATTATTTGTGAGATTGCATGCACACATAGAAAAAATACATCTTATATAGTATTATTTATCATTAATTTTGTTATACCTGTGTCTTCTAATCGATTATTTATAAATTTTAAAAAATTTACACAGTCTATGAAATGTAAATTCATCCGATTATATTTGTCGGTGCACATATTTATGTATTTTCTTTGTATCTGAATAAAATTTTATCACTTTAATTAGGCTTTTGTTAATTTAGCATTTTGGTAATTGGTACGTGCAGTTTGCTAGCATGAGAATGTAGTGCATATATAGCTGGTGAGAAAGGCACAAAGAAGGTTACGTTCTTGATCATCAGTATGTATCGCTTATAGCAAAAATATTAAGCTTGTGCATGACCGACAAAGTTCATGACTGACGGTTTACCGAGTGATTGACTCCATGAGCGACGATGATCGATTATTATATAGGTGAAATATTTTCTTCTTTGTCATGTGTGACGTCACGTTGGTCATGGTTATTGGTTACAGCCTTGACCTTAGTCTATTGCATCCAAAGACAAAAAAAAAAAAAAAAAAACGCCACCCACACACAGGCTGAGTTTCGCTCAATTGACCTTTCACTGGGGACTTAGATTAAGAAAAACTTGGGGTGTGGAACTCAATATTTCACAAATCTGACTTTGCAGATTGATCAGGCATCGAATTCTAGTGCAGTTTGAGATCGACCAGGCATCAAATTCTAAATTCTAGTGCAGTTTGATACCAAATATTACCTTATAACTGTCATTAATTAAGATTTTAATTTGATTAAAAAAAGTGGCGATCACCTTACCAGTTAATTATTTTAGAAAGACATGCCATGTGTCAAACTTCGACACATGGGGTTGAGGGAAAAATTACTATACATCCATTCAAATGGGATCATACTCGATGATTGAGTATGATCCGATTAAACGCTGTGAAGCAGTTCCAAGGCTTGACGGGGGGGGGATTACAGGTGAGAAGCATGTAATACAAAATTGTGTCGGTCGCCTCGAAATCGATCACGCTAATGGCCTTAACCATAAAAGTATCAGAAGAAACAATGCAACATTTCCACTGTGATATGGATTCATGTTCAAAAGATAACAGTGAGACAAAAGAGGCAATACACATATGAAATGAATATCGTGCTACCATTTTGTAGCTATCTAAAACTTCATTCATAATGTGCAAAGTATAGAAAGGTTTCGCAAATCGTCCTCTTGACACTACTAAGGTTAAAGGATGAATACAATTCAGCTCTTTGTATGTCAATGTTAGCGGATCAGAGGCTTTTTTTTTTTTTTTTTAAATGGAAAAAAATTGGCATGCAATAGTATGGAAAAGGGGATGGGAAGGGTGACTCTTGTGTCATCAAACAATAATTGTTTCTCTATGATTGTTTCTTTCATGGATGATCATGACCGACAACACAACCGATCGTCGACCATCATAATTGATTAATCAATTATGAGTCCATGATCGATATAGCTGGTTATCATGACTGATCATGCACAGGCCTAAAAAATATAAAGATTTTCATCAAATACTTGCTCAGCTTGACAATTGCAGAACAAAATTTTTTTTCTCTAGCAGCACAAGACAAATTCAGATTCACTTTTGCAGCACTTTCTCTCTCTCAAAAATTTGAGTACAGGTGGCACTTTGAACATTCCAGTCATTCCTCCCGAAAACTTCCAAGTCAAGCTAACCAAAGATATGAGATTGATCAGAAGGCTGGCTTTTGGTATGATCATCATTTTGTTCCATCATGTATTCCATCTGAGTTGTTTTGTTTAGTTGTTAGGATAAAATTTTGAAATATGTTGAGAAACCAGTTTTTCTGTGTTTTAGAGCTTGAAGACTAAAAGACAGTTATATTATGGTGATCATCAAGGAGTGAAATCACAAAGAACATTAAGGTGAATCCAGTCATCTCCATTTGCTCATTTTCTAGAAGTACCTAAATAGATTGTTATATTTTAAATAGCAACAACCTTGAAAGTCAGCATCTAATTTGATTTAAATTTGAATTCTGATATTAATGACATCAGAAATGGTCTGATAGGAGTTTTAGCTCCACATGCTCATGTATTTTTCTAGAAGTGACAACCATTTTTTTTTTTTTTTATCATGTGGGAAATGAAATCTTGTTGTTGCTACTAATTGATGCAGTACAGTGGTCTCTGCCTAAGAACCCGGTCGCCGGGAGACAAAAAAGCGGGCTGTTAGGCGGACAGGTTCTTAGGCGGATTGAAAAATTATGTAACTCCTCTGACCACAGATTGTCTTGACTACTATGATTAAGTGATGGTCACCATTAGTTAAAAGATTTTACTATGTACATAAGTAAAGTCTTTTTCCATGTGTGTGTTCTAATATAGGTCTAGCAATTCCTGATCTCATCAATAATGCCCAGTGTTTAAATGTCAAGTGAGTTTTCACATAAAGGTATCATTGTTGAATGAAAACGTGGTATTGCTATGTAACCATGCGGATAATTGCACGAGTGACTCAAGTGTTTACAATAAGCCAAACCGGCCGAAGTAGCTAAACAACTGACCAGTCAGGAGGCTAAACTTACTCCCCCGTATCCACAGAGCCCATCACAAGTGCTGTCCCAGTGTTGTCAAACAAAGAATGGTTACAGACTAGTCAAGGTGTGGCCTGATTATCACTTCCACTCCTATGTCTACCTGTTCTCTCCACCCTTGCCCCATTTTACTGCACATCTAGCACTGTGCATTTCTCTCACGTGGACACTATGATGTGAAATCATATCATAAGTACTTGCGTGCTTTTGCCCGATACCGAGCTCTTAGATGGATTTTTTATTTGGGAGACGGTTCTCAGAGTGTAAATTATAGAGAAAAAATTCCATTTTGCAGCAGGGATGGGTTCTGAGGTGGACAGGGCTCTTAGGCGGCAAGTTCTTACGCAGGAACCACTGTATATAAAACATAAATATGTCCAGATGAAAATCATCTATTATTTCCTAGTCTTTGAACTTTGAATGTAAATTACTAGAACTTTGTTTTGAGTCATGATATTCTGAAATACACACATCTTTAGGTTGTAATCTATGACTGTGTTTGATAATTGTTACAGCTGCCGTTGTAGGTCGAGGGAGACGAGAAAGGATGTTGCAGAGAGCAGCGCAGAAGCGGGTGGAAGATCAAGGTGATCAGAGTGACATGTTAGCCAATGGAGCAAAGCCAGGCCATGAAATTCATACGGATGAGAAACTGTATGACATCAAACGACTGCCGCCAATCAGTTTGACATTTGCCTATCCGCACGATTATCCTTCAGTGAGCCCGCCAGAGTTCACACTATCCTGCTGTTGGCTGGAGAAGAAAAATGTGAGTAGCTAATTGTATTCTGCAGTTAATTCTTTCCATAGGCAGCTATCTCGGTCATTTAATCATGCCAGGCCGCAGCCAAGGTTGTTAAATGTTGAGTAGCAGGTGGACCTTCTCATGAACACAAATGCATATTTTTTTTTTCCCCAGTCTTTCGTCATATTCATTTCATTAATGAGCACTTATTGGTCAAGCTGTTTTAAATACATTACATCTATAATAGAGTGGCTGCTTTCCTTTCGCTGGTTGGAGAAGAAGATTTGTGTGAATATCAACCTCAGTGTTCATCCTTTTCTGTTTTTTACTTTATTCTTTACTTCAAGAATAGCTTTTGAGGCAATACTATTTAAAGTGGAACAGACCATATGTCTTGCGGCCAGTTGAAATGAGACGTAAGTCGCTGGGCTAGAATCGAGAAATCGGACTTTGAATATGGTGAGGGGGGTCAGATATCGATTTTTTTTTATGGCAGAAATCGAAAGTGTATTCATTTCTAAACAAGACAGTATCGGTCTTGCCTTCAATTTATAAATATTATTTCATTAAAATCAGGCTTTTGTGAGATCGGCATGTAGATTTATGCGTTCGACCATTCATTTAAATATTTTCTTGGAATTTCGGCCACTGCTGAGGGGGTTTCCCTTTGTCTCTTTAAACTGCAATATCTCTGGCTAGAATAAAGCTAGTTCAAAACTTTTTTCACCACCTGAAAAGGTATGAAATAAGCTATCACCTGATACCAAAAACTCCATAAGATGAAAAATTGACATACGCCTCATTTTGACTGGCTGCGAGACATATGTTCCTCTGTCACTGACATCATAATACAAGGTTTGAATGACACATTTCACAAGATTACATATCAAGATCACAAAAGGTACATTTTTTAAATCCTGTTTTATGTGATGATTGAGAACTGAAACCAAAAATGTAAATTTAGTAAATTATTTTCAACAACATCTTCAGATAGTGGTTTTGTGGTTTACTAGTTTTAAACACCATGTTATGATTTTTGTCTGTCCCTCTGACAGCTGACCAAGCTGTGTGAGAAGCTGGATGAGCTTTGGGAACAGTACAAGGGCATGTCCATCATAGCTTTCTGGCATGACTTTCTTTCCGACAGAGTCATTGATTTTCTTGGTAAATAAGAAATTGTGGATTTTTACTCTTAGGTCTTATTTCTTTTTGATTATTTTTTATTATTATGTGTACCAAATGAATTTTGTTACAAAATATACAAACTGTCCTGTCTTTTTTTTAAAAATAAATTTTAATTAAAAAAAAAACTGTTTTTATGGACAATTTAAAAAATAAAACAACTGATATTGCAATCGGTGATCTCCTTGCAGTTAGATTGGTATTCTCCTTGCAGATAGACAGGACCGACCTCTTAAACCTGGATTTCATCTACATCATGTTATGTAAAGGCAAACGGCAGAAAATGTTTAATTTGCCTTTTTTCCTGTTCATTCCGGACACCAAATCCCATCGTTCGAGTAGCACCAGTGTGGAATCAGTAATACCTAAAGATTGTTTGTCTTCTAGATAGTTATTGATAAATGTCATGTAGGCAGGGATGTATTATGGATCTTTATCTTTGCCATAGAGGAATGAGGAAAGTTTGTTTTCCTTTCAACAAATCTTTTGGAGAAAACAATCAAAAATTTTTAAAAAAGTGCTCTTACATCTTACAAATTTTAATTACTGGCATGATGAAACTTACAATTTTCTGATCTTTGTTATATATTGTGACATAGGGAACAAAACCTGACATGTCCTGAAAAATTAGGATAGAATGGGGATTTTTTGGAGCATATAAACGTTCCTTTTTCCTGAAAGATAAGTGTATTTTCTCAGACAGCCAACATCACTTAAGTTAGAAATTTGACAGTTTGGGCATTGAAGACATACTCCACCTGACTTGCTCATCTAACTTAGCATCATCAAATGTTAATGTAATACATTGGATGGCCAAATTTTGTTCTTTGAAAAAAATTATTTACAAGTGAAAGTGAAATTATTTTTTTTAAAGGACAAAAAAGCAAAGTCAGAGAGGATATCTTTGTACAGTGAATTCATAGAGAAAAACTGCATGTTTGTACAATTATATTATCTCCAGAAATGTGTACAATTAATTGATCTGTAGATGCTGATGCTGAAGATAAAGAAATGTAATTCATCCTTTAATATGCTTCGTTTGCCAGTCACCATTACATTTAACTCTTTGAGCAATAATGTTCTTAGGAATCAAATCACCCTATGATTTGGGCAGAGTCATGGTGCATGTCTATACACATCCGAAAGATGTTGTGTATTCCACATCCCTTCGTCCCAAGCCTTTCGACAGCAGAGGGATACAGAACTTTGCAGATCTGGATGATGTTTTACGACAGGTTAGTAATGTCATTACTGCTCTACCATAAAAGCCTACGTCATGCTTATGACAAAATGCAACTGATGCCTCGTGCTGCACTGAGTATCAAAGCCGTTATATAATGTCATTACAAAAGAAATTTCCTGATAGAGTCTATTAATTCAATAGAATCACAATGGCATAACTCATCCAATGGCTTGAGCCAAAAGGAGTTGTTTTCCCAATATCTCAAAAGTGCTGAGAACATCTTACGCCATTATCTTGGAGCAATGACAACATCTATTTTTGCTTAGGACATCCGTCCATTTCTTCTTGTCAAATCTGATAGTTCATCATAGAGCATTTCTGGATCCTGAAACAGACTTCGTCAGTGTTTCTTATCTGTTTTAAAAATTAAAAAAAATTTTTTCTCTGCAAAAACATTTCAGCCGGACATGCTACTGCAAGTATATATTTGATAGAAAAACAGACAGTGAAACATTTTCACATGTTCATTAAAAAAAAAGTTTTAAAAAGTGACACTTTATTGGCACTTCCTTTGAAATCCTGAAATTATGAAAGTGGACATGGAGATGGCCAAATTTAATATTGTCATATATGAAAATCTGGACATAGACAAAATTATTATCTTTTACAGTAGACATAATAAAAATAGGAAAATAACTGAAAATTTTTGTTTTGTTTTGTTTTCCCAGGTATTGGACTCCAACCTGCTTACATGTGACGTCTGCTTTGAGGAAAAATCTGGGCATGAATTTTTAAGATTAGTCAACTGCGATGAACATATAACGTGTCGATCATGCCTGAAAGGCTGGATAGAGGCTTTGATTAAAGATGGTGCTGTCACCGATATGAAATGTCTTGGCTACAAATGTGATCGACTTTTACTGCCCACTGAGGTGTGTAGCACTGATTCTTTCCAGAGTGTAGACACCTTGTGAGCTCAGTTCTCTGTTTCTCTATCTCCATTTTTTCGCATTTTGAAAAAATTGATGATTTATGTTTAGCAACTGTTTTTGCACATAGGAGATAGGACAAAATGATTTTCAAAATCTGTCTGTTTGGGCAAGTGATGGGTGAAATAATTATATTATATGATAGATTTACTATCCCTCTTTCATTTGACATATATGTCTCCAAATCAACAAAGAGCTGAGCTCGCGATTTGTCGCATTTGTCAGGTATGTCTGTGTGTTAACTTCTGTTGATGTTGTATTGGCACCTTGGAAACTGAGGCCATCAGTTCTCTCTTTCCTGTCTGGCATTCAGCCAATCTCACTCTGGTCCATTCTCGGATTTTATCTTCCCATCACTTTTTCTGTCTCCCTTGTGCAAGATGGGTTTTGCAAGGGCAGGCAAACACTGAGTAAAAAGTGCATGATTTTCTTCCTTTTGTGGTAATTCTAGAGCAAGGGTTCCTGGGTCGTGAGACCCCTTGGAAGTCGCCAAGCAGTTGTAGGGGGGTCATGTAGCCTTGTGAGAAATGGCTTGGGATAAAATTAATTTCAACTTATCAGTTATATTTGATATGGTCTTAAATACTTTTTTTTGTTGTTGGTGTTTTGTTTCAGTGTCCCTTTCCCTCTCCATCAAACAAAATAAAAAGTAAATCAGGCTGTGCCTATGTCCAACTCTCGCACTGCAGCTGCATATAGTCACAGGCCAAATTCATTTCATTGCCATGGGCTACAGTGCGTCTCGGTCTGACCTCGTGGCCAGCTGGTGTGTCAGCTGACATTTTCAGTTATACCCGCCTGGCTATTTTGCATCTTGCAAGCTCACAGTATTTTCTCTCCGCTTGCCCCTTGTGCAGTGGTATGCTAGCGCGAGATACAGAAAGGAAGGCACACTACCGCTGGCCGACACACTGGCTACACAGCGAGATCCAGGCACAGATACAGACACAGACTCACTGTGGCCACAACCTGAGGGATCACGTGGATTTCAAGTTTTTGAGTAAGGGATCTCGATTAAAAAAATGTTGGGAACGACTGTTCTAGAGCAAATTATATGAGGTTTTGATGGACTATTGTAGCAATATGTTCATCGGAATCCCCAGTGGAAGCCTGGGGTATATAAATAGGTTCTTTGGTCCTATTGTAAGTGATGAAAGCCCGCCATTGGTGGGATGTCTCCTGTGGAATGCCATCCTCGACGTTCCAGGGGTGAAATCTCTTCTTTCCCTTCTTGCTCCTGTCTTCTGTTCCGCTCCCTTTCCTCACTTTTTCTTGACGTGTCAACGCATCTTACCGTGTTGGGCACAATGCAGCTGTGATCATGCTTTTGTGCTGTTAAACCCGAATGCAAACAAACAAACAATCATCTGCAGAAATAGTGACCATTCACATCTTGATGTATAGAAGAACCTGTATATCCCAGGCAGTTGGGGAAAACTCACTCACTCATGTCAGCTTTGACAGCTGTAGTGTCACTGTCCCTATGAGAATGGCATAAGTCATTTCCAACACCTCTGAAATACTAGAAGCGAACTCACAGCCTTCGTGGGAGATTTTCAAATATAGGGCAGACTCATAGTGCCCTGCAACTTAAAGTGTCTGGCAAGCGTGCACACGTAGATGTTGATTTTTAGGATGATTAAACTGAATGTTACTCAAAGAAAACGTGTTTGGTGTTTTGAATGTGTCATTCTGTCGAACGTACAATTCAGATCAAACACTCTCGTGAGTTTACTATTCAATTATTACCATTTTAGGATATCGTCAAATACAGTAAGCTTTTTTCAGCTTTATGTAAGTAGAAACACAGATCTTTATGCAATAATGTTCTGTGCCAAATATCAGATGGAGCCATTCAGCAGTTTTCAAGTCCATAAGCGTTTTATGGGTTTTGTTCGAGATTTATAGTATGAATAAATTTATAATTCTCTCGGTGCATTCTGTTTTTTTTAATGACATCTGATAGCCCTCATGCTCATGTATGCCATGAGCTGCATCTTAGCAGAATTTGGGCTTATGGCATTGTCACAGAGCATTGATGATATACTGATACACATATTTATGCTGCATTATGGTTTTCAACAATTTCTAAAGTTCAAAGAGTCCGGGAGATTTAATATACAGTTGCTCCAATTTTTGTTTGCATTGTGTAAATTGTGTTTAATCTTATGTCTAAGGATGCCATTCTCTGTCCTTTCCAGGTGAAAAGTGTTGTTTCTGTATCCTTCATGGGTGAAAAGTGTCATGTTTTTATTCTCAAATGTGAAAAGTGTTTTTATATTTCACAGGTGAAAAGTGTCATTTCTTTATCATTTTACAGGTTAAAAGTTCATTTAAAAAAAAAAAAACCCTCACAAATGAAAAAGTGTCATGTCTTTATCCTTCACAGGTGAAAAGTGTCGTTTCTGAAGATCTGTATGAGCGCTACGATCAGCTATTGTTGCAGAGAGCCTTTGACATAATGCCAGATGTCATGAATTGTCCCCGATCATTTTGCCAGTTTCCTGTGATGTTAGAAGATAACCTCGGCCGGTGTCCCAAGTGCAGTTATGCCTTTTGTGCTCGTTGTCAGAATGCATATCATGCCTTTACACCATGTCGATTGAAATCAGGTAAGTCTGCTGGGTCATTCTTCGGGAAATTTATTACCTCACTGGAAAAAAAAAAAAAAAATCCCTTTTAAACTAGCAAATCTCAAGGCAGTTACAACTTCCAACAAGCCCGGTATATACATAAGTGCTCACATGAAGATCAAGTCAGGCCCATTTTGCAGATTAACTCTAACTGAATAAGAACAGACAATAACTGAGTGAATAATGAAATTGCCCCATTCATTGTTTGTTCGCGGCATTGTTTTTCTCGTATGAAGTTTTATGCATTTCAACGGATTTTTGTTTGTTTTTGTTTGGATTTTTATATTTGTTTAATTTCAATCAGTTTCAGTTAATTTTTCTGTGTTGCATTTATTGACTCATTTATTGATGTTGCCTCTAGCAGATAAAGAAGCATAATTATGATTTATCCATCGAATAATGAGACCATTAAGGATAGTGAGGCCTGCAGGCAACATTAATGATGGATAAATTTTGATGTCATTTGTTTTGAAAACGCTGTCAACTTATCACATTCTGATTACGAATTCAGTATTAGAAACAAAATTCTTTGTACTTTTATTTCCATTTATTCTGTGGTTTTAGTGAGCAGGATATCTAGTTGGTTATGAGTGAACCATTTTGATTGTCAGCCAAGTCATTTCTGTTTGCCAGATACAAGAGGTATGACACAAGCATTGTAATGAAGAAAAAAAAAATCTGAAATATGAGTAAATAAAAATTCTGAAAAATTCACCATGTTATTAAAGTGTTTTTCTCTTATAGTGATAAGTTTCTATTTTCTTTTGCTTCACATGTTTCAAGTATCAGGAGCTTAAATGTTTTTTTTTTTTAATTTACAATGCTTGTCATATACAGTTTGTAGTTGACAAAGAAAAGTAATCTAGCTGGGTGAAAATATGTTTAATTTCTTACTCTTCAGCACATCTGATGCTGTACCATTAGGTTCGTAATTGTCTTGGTTGCCATGGTTGTCATGGTTTCCTTTCCTCAGAAATGTTCTCTGTGTTGTGTGAAGAGTATGAGGCCAGCAGCGACGAGAAGAAGCGCGATCTGGAGATGAAGTACGGCAAGCAGGTCATTCAGAGAGCGCTGAACGAGACAAAGTCTAGCAAATGGCTGGAGACAAACAGCAAGCAATGTCCGTGTTGCAGTACCTTCATTCAGGTAGGACATGCCTTTGTCGTCATTGACATGGGACGAGCTTATGCCTGTCATCTTGTGTTCCTTGCAGCTTTGACTACCAAGATGACAAGTAATAGAATTTTGAGGCATCAGTTCAGATATTTAGATTTGGCTGCTACAATTTCCATCAAGTAATCAGAAATACTGGTGGCATTGTGACTAGTTAGATTTGAACAGTTAGCAAAAAATTATTGATGTTGATGTATATGAGACAATGACATTAGCACACATGGGTGATTATAGTGAAAGGGTAAAAAAAAATTTTTCACATTACTTCATGACATTTGCTATGTCTTTCAGTGATTTTTTTTTTAAAGAAGAGAAAGGTTCTTCGAGTGAAGTCTTTTCAGAGTTGATCTAGGGTTAAAGTGATCAGAAAATAAAAATGAAAAAAAATTGTTGTCTGTTAGCTGACCTTACAAAAGAATTGCCTTTTATCCTGCAAACAAATGGGTGTTGATTTAGATGTAGAAGATTGGCAACCTGTAGTAGAAGAGGAAACAAAAGTTATCATGAGTGGAGTGTTGTTTTCCACACTGCTTTTTGTTTTTATTTTTGGCTTTTGTCAGTATACGTGTGGCAACTGTAGGGTGTTGGGAGTTCACGGCAGCTCAAAGCGGATCACTTAGTTTGCCGCCCCAGCTTGGCCGACCTCATCGCCTCGACCCCGTCACGCTCGGCCGCTCCTGGGGGACAGCGTAATGTGTGTCCCTGGGTCAATTGTTTACCTTTTGTTTTAT
>JBCEWB010118245.1:0-11585 GCA_039654565.1 Peronia peronii
CTCAGCAAAAATTGGCAGCTTCTAAAAGCCGAGATAATCCTATCTTCTTTGGATTGAAAGGCTTAAGAAAAACAAACCTGTAGACAGGATGCAGGTAGTCATCTTTGTCCCTATTTGCCATTCCATTTCATCCACACAGCAAACCACTTCTGTTTTTCATTAACCCTTTCACTGCCAAATGTCCCATGTCTTCAAAGCATTATCTCTCCAGCTTTAAAATCAGTGACTTCTCCCGACCACCAATAGTCAAATATCATTGCTACTTTTGGGATTTTGTATAAAGAATGGGAAATTTTGCAAAACTGTTAAATCCAAGGCTTCAAATTAACTTTTAAATTTGTGTCATTATTGCTAAGGCACTGAAAGGGTTAAGAAATAAGAGATCAGTAAAACTAAACATGAGCCAAAAGACTATGTCTTAACAGCTAACTAAAGGAAGACAATGTTTATAATGTTGGGGGTTTTTTTCGCAATTTCACAGCATCAAACAGAACACAGGACGAATTATTCCTATGCCTGTTGAGGACACAGTGGAATATCTCAAAGCTTCAGGAGGTAAGTAAATCTATAGACCAGGATAAAGTCACACATATGAGAGGGAGTAACGGTGGTGGATGTACATAAGCATGCATTCCTCACTGACGTTTAACGAACTCTCTTCTAATCTTGTCTGTAAAAAGTTTGTTTTTTCTTTTTCAAACGTTTTTTCTACTCCCCAAGTATCATTGGAATGAGGAGAAATATTTAGTGTTTATTATTTGTCTTGCGACCATGGCAAATGAGACAGAAGTCGCGCCGGGCGATAAAGATCCACAGCCGTTTTCGGTCGTTTTTAACTACTTTCCCACTAAAATACTACATTTTTTTCTGTTTCACAAAATGACAATTTAACCTTTTTTAACCTGAAAAAAGAAAAATTTTTGTATCATAGTCAGAAAACAATAAAAATGGTAAAAAAAAACAACAGTAACTCGAAATCACCCGGTGCGACTTCCAACTCATTTGCCCTGGGTATAAGGCATTTCTGTATCTATGACATTTTTTGGCAGCCTTTAATTTCCTTTCCTCCCACACCCCCTTGACATCCTCCACCAATCAGCAGGCAGATAAGTCAGATGAAATTGACCTTTTTTTGTTTTAACATTTGTTAATATATAGAAGTTTAGTTCATTATATGTTGCCTTTCAGTCTCACAAGTAGAACTATCTCAGCTTTAATTGTGTGCCTAATTTAATAAGAAAAAATTGTTGAAGTAGAAATTTTCATTTTTTATATTTCTTGAAATTTTGCCTGTACTACAGCCTTTCCACCTACTCTTCATTGGATTTTTAATTACCCAGGGTTCTTTAACATGCATAAGGCCTAACATACACATGGGACCTCCAAAAGATATTCACTGTTGTTGAAGGCTAAATGTTGGGTTCCACTACCCAAGAAGCCAAGGGACCCTTGAGTCATTGAAAAAAAAAAAAAAAAAAACAGGTTCTGATCTTTCCAATCCATAACAGGATTCAAACCTACCACATTTTCATACAGAGACAGACAACAAACCCTTCAGTGACAATATCTCCTCCATGTAGAATACCATCGAGATCTGAATTTTAAACAGAGTTTGAAGGCAGGAGGGAATGGTGAATGTACAAGTCATAAATGTCAAAGGTTTAAGTAAACATTTGTTGATGTACAAGTGATAAATGTCAAAAGTTTAGGTAAACATTTGTCAAGTGTTGGAAAAGTCCTTCACAACAGGCATACGTACATGAATCACAATAAATACTCCAGATTCTTTCCCTCATACAACCCTGAGGCAAAGATTACCTATTGGAATTCCCTTGAAATCCATGAATAAAACAGCTCTGTTGATGAGACCCTGAATGTTTTGGTCATATATGACCTTAACCAACATATTTTTTTACCATGACTAGTATGTTGCATAATTGAATGAGCTATGTCATATAAATATATATATTGTTCTATATATATTACTCTGTTTGTAAGACCGGATTAAATGTATGGGGTAATAGAAGGTTAATAGACATTGGTGGAAAGGGGGAATGGGGAGGGTAGAGAGAAGGAGAAAGAAAGTCACATTGACCTCACTGTGCTACATGTATCATGTATATCTATAAGTTATATTATTATGAGGCCAAATTGAATTTATGTAGTAATGGGAGGATAAATAGATATGAGGGGGATTTTTTGGGGGGGAAGAGGGAGGAGGATAGCACTTAGACTCTATTATGAATTATGAGTAATATATAAAATTATTGTGTATTATTTTAATTGTAACAGCAGCTTAAAAATATATGGTAACAGAGGAATTAGTGGACAATGAGAAGGATTTGAGGATGTCCGTATGATGGTGTGTGTGTGAGAGGGGGAATATAGGAGAAGGGAGGGAGGGGAGGAGTTGAAATAAGGGTATATTGACTGTGTGCTATGATTTCAATTTCGATTTGGTGTTTGGGTTCACAGGTCAGGGTGATATTTTTATCATTGGAAAACAAATCTGAGGTAGTTTAACGACTCCTGAGCTGTCAGTCACCTGAAGGATGACCCAGTGTCCAGTGTTTACTGGACAGCTAAGTGCCCTCTGGCCATCTGTGGTTCTGTAATCATTACAAGAGTCATTGACTGTCCTTTAAATGGCCCCAGTGTGGGCAGTCTGACAACAGGCTTGATTTGAGGTCAGGTCATATGGAAAAATACATTTTTAGAATAATAAAATAAAATAAAACAAAATAAAAATAAGATAACATTTTTAAAAAATAAAATATAATATAATAAAAAATATATAATAGATGGACAGTCTCATGGTTTAATAGACTTGCTATATAGTTAGTTCTACAGAAAAAAAATGGCTGTAATGATTTCATTGACTTGATTACATTTCATTTTTTCTGGGTCTATAACATTCCTGATGGCATTAGTGTGAAATTAAATTTTTTTAATTTGAGAACCACATTTGGCTAAAACCTACACTGTATTCTTGTTTTTCTTTTCTTTTTTTTTCTTTCTTTCTCTCTCTCTCTCTCTCTCTGGAAATTATCCACTCACTGAAAAACATCAGTGAAATTGACAGCTCAAATTACATATGTAAACAGTATAAACCATGTCTAAAGTTTAGGCAGATAACCCACATTTTATACCATCATCCTCTCACATGGTACCCAATGTCATGCAATGCATGGTTTGTCCTGGTTTTTCACAACCTATAACGGCATTATTATATACTAGACATTATCTTTAATCATGCAGTAGACAACCCCATTTGACACCTCCCTGCTAGTCTCTGCATATTCATTTGCACCCATTTTCGTTCTATTTTTAGATTTCACTATGTCTGCAATCCGTATCTCAACCATTAGTATTTTTTTACTAATACCTAGACAATTTTCCTTACATTTTGTGTAAATAGAGGACGGGATTCCAAAACTCCATCGACATACAGTGTTGTAATCTGGGTAATCTGTTATGCATGGTTTGACTGATTTGATTCTGTAAAGGCAACAGAAATATTCCTTTTTTTTTTCCTCTGTCTTTTTTTTACTTGGATTTAAAATTTTCCTTAATTCTAGAATTGAGTCTCGATAGCACTTTAGATACATCTCCATGTAATTAAGTAGTAAGTGAGGAGATATTAACATTATCTGTTTTTTTCCTCCTTGCACATGAGAAATTGCCTGTGTATATGCTCTATTCAGCTGCTCTGGGTTTTGGTTTAGCAGTATATCAGCATAGATATTCCAGATATTATCTTTATTTTCTAGCTGCTAATGGAGAAATTCATATATATGAGTACACATTACAAATTGTGCACTATATTCGTAAAGAAATTTGCCTGTGTACATATTTTGAAAGATCATCTTTTTTTTCGGTGCTCATGAAGAAAAGAACGTATTCCAGATATAATCTTTGTTTATCTGTATGTGCATAGAGAAATTTGTCTGTGTACATATTCCAAATATCTTTTTTTTCTCTATGTGTATCTAGAAATGTGTCTGTATACAACCGAGACTGTCGGCACTGCCAATCAAGTGCAATGCTATGTCATTGATTGACAGCTGTCATAACAATCAGATCCTCTCTATCTCCCAATCCTTGTTCTCTCATTCCATCCGACATCTATCCAATGGGGGAGGGGGGAGGAGGGGGAGACACAAATGCCATAAAGCTGTCCAGAACAGACCATAAGTTAGCCAGAGAGTGTCTCTTGTGCCCTTAGCCCATCGTACAGCACTGCTTTACACAGGATGTAATAATAAATGATAACAAGAGAGGGCATTTACTTAGGGCCCATTCCCTACACGAATAATAAATGATAACAAGAGGGGGCATTTACATAGGACCCATTCCCTACACGGTACAAGCTCTGAGCACTTGACTGCATATGACAAATAGCCTATAGGACATGCAGTTGATTTTTTTTTTTTTTTTGAATCGTTATGTACCCTGACATTTTTAGAAAGCTAGCCTTAAGTTGCTTATCCCATCTTGTCCTTAGAAAAGAGCCAAAACGAAATAGAAACCTGTCCAGAGTCTAGTTTCATCAATACTAGTGCAAAATGGATGTAGTCAAAAACTTTCGATTTTTTCAAAATTAGAATGTGATCATATAGATCTAGTACTGTTTACATTTTACTCTACATGTCATCACACTGATTGACTCAGCAGAAGCACTCATGTATGTTCTTAGCTTTCTTGAGGCGTACAGGGCAGCTGCTTGTTAAATTTCAAACCATTACCATTTTAACTATAACATTCATTGTCTATATATAGTGACATATCCCATTTTAACCTGAGTGAAATCAGGAAATGTGTGTAGAATTTCTATCCATGAGGTCACCCACATCACAATATAAAAAGACAATTAGTGGTGAAATACTGCTGTACATGAAAGGGCAGAATGTCAGCCTTGCAGTGTGCCTTCATACTGTTTGATAGCATGCATATGATCCTCGTGATTGCCTGGCGTACTTATGTCATTGACGTACTTATGTCATTACATACGTCTGCTGCATCAGCTTTTTTTTTTTTTAATGATAGCATTAGAGGAATCCTTTCATGTGGCCAGTGGGTGTGGGTGGCGGGGTGATGTTAGAGAATCAAAGTCAGCCCAGGTTTATTTTTGGCCATTGTATGGTTTGGAAAATTATAGCCCATTGTTGTTGAAGTATCTGTTCATAATGTGTGTGTGCATCCTTGCATGGCCGTTCAGCATTCCTCGCTGGCTTGTGATGGTCTTTCTTCCAAATCATTTTGTGCAATTTTTCTTTTCTTTCCTTTTCTTTTTTTTTTTTTTTTTTTAAATTTTAATGATTCTTATTTGTTTTGATTTTATTTTTGTTGTTGTTTTTGTTTTGTCTTTTTTTGCTGGGTCTTTGACATGTTTATATCAGCTCCTAATGGTCCCTCACCGCCTCCGTCCCCCCACATATACACACAAAATAGGTGATTTTTTTTTTTTTAGTGTACAACCATGAACTTTTATTTTTTAAACAGATTTCAGTGTAGAGACAACACTCTCATCTCACGTACACCCCTCTCCCACCCCACCGCACCCTCAACCCCTACTCCATCCCCCTGTTGTGTTAGATGGGGGGATTTTAGATATAATACCAGACATGTGACCCTAGGAATGAAGTGTACCATAGCCTTATGTTTGGATCCTGAGGTGTTAGAGTGGAAGAACTTGTACAGTGTAATTATGAAGCCAGGCTTTGTTTTATCATAACTAACCTTTCTGTAACTCTGTTCCCCAGCTGATGAGGTGGAAGGCCTGTTCAGGAGGTGTGCCCGAGTCTCCACCATGAAGGAAGTGCAAGAGAAATATGACGATGGTGAGCTAATCACTATGGAAAGAGTGGTTGCAGGAGGGGAGGGGGAGGGGGGAGAGGGAGAAGAGAGAGAAATAGAGAGAATAGAAAGGGGAGGAGGGGAACAGGAGGACAAACAATGTGAAGGAGAGAAAGAGAGAACAGTCATAAAAAAGATACTTTCAACTATGGCAGGGGTTCCCAACCACTGTGTCGTGACCCCTTTGGGGGGGAGGGGGGGCATCAAGCCATAGCCTTGCTGGAGGTGACATGGGATGAAATTAATTCCAACCCATTGATTACATGTTTTAATATGCTACGTTTACATATTTTTTTGCTTTTATTACAGCGGGTCCGTGTCATTAGATGACTTCGGGAATGTCTGTATGCATGTCTAAGAGTGTATGTAACTGTGTGAATGTGTATGTGTCTGCAAGTGCAGTCACAAAAACATAAAATGCAAATCAAGCTGCTGATAGTAGAATCCAAAAACATTAGGAACCACTGAACTATAGTGTTATAATAGTGGTGTAAAAGAGGACGCTAGTCATCTTCATGGATGATTCTGAGATTGAAGGCGGTATTAGGGAGCTATTATTAAAGTGATATTAAGGAGCTAATGAAACAACAATATAGTGATATACAAGTAGGGGGTGTAGGAGTGGGAGGAAACAGAGACATTTACTATGAAAAAAACTGGCATCAGCAGTCATGTTTTAATATTCTTATGTAAAAAAGTACTGATTTTAGTCATTTTCATACCAGTCGTAATCGGAAGTATTTAAAAAATCATTTTTCACATATTTGCATAATATAGTTGAGACCATCTTTCTTCATTTTGATTATGCACAAAGTTGTTTTAATTATTTTATACTTGAAAAAGAAAAAAAGATGAGGAAAACAGTGTGTACTATGAGGGCCAAAATAGTTGAGCTAGTTTGCTAAAAGGCTGAAACTTACAAATGCAAAAGCAATGTCGTGGATGGCGCTGAGATTGGGTGGGCAAGGAGTCAAAGGGGAGGGTCTCAGAAAGCTCATGAAACTCAGTGAAAGGACAACAGCAGCATTGTGTTGTAATAGTCAGCAGGGATGTTTCTGAGGTAAATGTGCCATAAAACTGAATACTGTTCAAACTGCTGTTTCAGGAGAGAAGGTTGACTTCCACACCTACGGAGATCCACATCTGGCTGCCGCCATTCTAAAGAAATTCTTGAGAGAGTTGCAGGAACCTCTGATGACCTTTGACCTGTTTGAACCCATCACGAGGCTGCATTGTAAGTTTGTTTCAGAATCTTTGAGAGCTTCAGTGTGCACTGCCAGCTTGGTTGATTTTCCAGTCAATAAATAATTTCATAATGAAAGACAAGTCCACATTCAGAGAGCTCATTGAGAGAGAGAGAAAGAGAAATTGACCTTATATTTGCTTTTTCTTTTTCTTTGCTTTCTTTTTGTTTTGTAATTCATTCCCACCATGATATCACTTTATTTGTGCAGTCTTTCAGCTGTTTCTTTTTTTATTCTTGTCTTACAAAGTCATTTTGATGATGGCTTTTATAGCATAAGAGTACATCAACATTACATGAAACCTTTAGTTGAATCACATTCTGAAAACGTGAGCAGATTTTTTGAGGGGGGGGTTGACCCAATGTTTGTGTCAGCTATTGTTTATTATTTCCATATGTATATATACCTATATACCGTATGATATGAATATACTCAGTTCTCATTGCGTTACTCTGAGCTATCAAAATGTTGCAGTTCTGGAACCCAACAAACAGCTGACAGAAGTTCAAAGGATCTTGAAGGACGAGCTACCAGAGGACAACTACATCATTCTCAAATTTGTCTTTCAGTTCTTGCAGCAGGTCAGTCACATCTCCTGCATTTTCATTTTGCCCATTACAACGAGCCATTGTTTTTCAGCTAGCTAGGTTGCTTCCCTTTGCCAAGTACAATCGGTATATAGAGTTTAAATATATTAAAGAAGGAAAAAAAATCACTGTTTTCTTATTGTTTGAAACACCTAGTGCAAAAAATTATGAAAAAAATTATCATGATGAGAAAAAAAAGCATTTTCATCATATGGTAAATTTTTGGGAATTTTCTATTTCTGTGCTTTAAATAATAAGCAGAAAAGTGATTTTTTGTCTTCTTTATAATGCTTGTGTTATACCTCTTGTACTTGGTAAAGGGAAATTATTTGGTTGAGGTCAAACTGGCTCATTCTCATGGTTCTAGAATGCCATTCTGACCACCTTTAATCTATTTTGGTTCATACATTATCAAAATAGGTATGACTTTGAATTTGAAATGGACTAGCAGTCTTTTCCTGTTACGTAACTGGATGATTAGGTATTGGGATTTTATTTAAGGACACGCACAGACGTATAAGTATTAAAATTTTCAATTTTTGGATCAAATTGAAAAACTTCAAGTTTGGTTCCTGGTCCATTTAAACATGAAATAGGATTATATCAGCATGTGAGAGGAAACCCCTTCTAATATTTTTGTCTTGATTTTGATGTTTATGCTGGGAAAAAATTTAGTTTTTCATGTTCTCAAAAATTATTATTTTGCGGAATAATCCTCGTAACTTTTTTGTATCTGAATGAGCTAAGATTTGCAATGTTTAGTGTATGTCAAACATTTGTATAGAACAAAACTGTAGTATCTTTAACCATATTTGGGTTTTTTTTGCTGCTTATTTTATTCATTTATGAAAAATGAATACAGAAAGGATCATCAAGTTGTTCTAATCTGTTAAGCGAGATAAGAGGACTAGAATTTTAAATCGTTCCGTAAAGATGTGTGCATGTTCTAAAGTCCTTCATACCAAGTTTCAAAATAATTGACAAGAAAACATAAGAGTTATAGGCAAACATAAGATGTATAATAAAAATCCAAAATGGCCACTACTATTATCTCATAATAAGTGGAAAAAAAATTCTTGCTTCTTTGCCATGTCCTAGCAACTAAGTGAACAGGTCTGTGATGCAAAATAAAGTTTTGTCATAAGAAATGGTGAAATTTTATTTGTTTTTTAGTAGCACATGCCATTAATGATACATCAGCACAACTACCAGTACATTGGACTAGGATCTGATGAAATGAATTTGATGTTGCATTTTTGAGATGTAGAGTTCTTGGTGGTAATGGAATGAGAAACAAGTGTAACTTTGGTAAAAATATTCAGTAGTAGGATGTTTCTGTGCTGGGATATTCACTCATGTGTCCCCAAGGTTAGTCAAATCCAAGTTTCTGGACAGTCCCCTTCAACATCCAATCATTTCTGTGGGTTGAGTGACAGATAATAAAATTTTATTTGTAAATGGAACAAAACTTATTTTACTTAGCAAAGTCAGAGACAGTAATCTATGTGATAGGAATTTACTACTTGTAACAAATATTTCCCATTAGCATTGATATTGCTAGTCAGAGTAAGCAGTAGATATTTTCAACAGAGTCTAAGTTTCTCAAAAGATTGATTATGTGATTTAGGTCCACAAAAGTTGCAATGACAACCATTAGATATTGTGTTGATTACAGTAAAGATCATATTGAGATATTTGAGAAAAATGGTCCACAAAGAACAGTGACATTCTAATGTAATATTAATGTCTCATTTTAGTATCAAAAAGAAACTGGTAATGAGAATAACCTATTTTATATGTCTTATGCAATGTCCATTATTTTAACAGTTCTGGTTTGGCGCTGACATTAGCAATCAATTAGTGTCATTCAGTATCTGTTACATGACAATGGGTCGGAAATCCTGGGCAAAGAATGCATCTTATGTAGGACTCAATTTCACCATGGGCATTCAGTTGGTTTTTGTGTTTGAAATTTGAAGTTAATAGAACAAGTAACATGGGACAGATAATTTCTGATGTATAACTTCAGTTAACTTTTTGGATGCAGCTGTGTGCATCTTCATAGAACACTGACTACCATGGATGAACAAATTTTCGTTAGGGATGGGATCAGATACTCGTACTTAATCAAGAATTTCCTATTGTTTTCAACTGGCTATGATTTTAATTTGAAAAAAAAGAAAAATTCAAATGTCCTGAGCAAAAGTTTGTAGCTTTCATTCAAAATATCTTAGGCAAAAAAAAAAATTAAAACAGAGAAAGAAAAAGATGGCAAATTCACAATAGAAATTGAGGTTTTAAAAGAAGCTTTCTCTCCTTGTTAAACATTGAATATGGCTTTTGAAAGCCTTAATTGTTTTCCAACATCTTTCATTAGAAAACAATCATAAAGATATTTCAGTGTGGGATTGGCAGAGTATGACTGATTACATTTCTTTCCCACGCACAAGCCACATCCTTGGTGTCCAAGGAATACAAGACACTGGTTTCATTTCCTGTAGCCAAAATCTAAATACTATTTCCAGTAACTTCTAGAAGATCAACTTGATGGGAATGTGAGATGACTGGCACACTGATCCACAATACACCATGAGAGTGTCAATCAAACAAGTTTTTATCAGGGATGAACTTACAAACTTTAAAATTTTCCAAATGTAGCTTTTTTAGATCCTTACGAGATGTCATGTCCTTTTTTTTTTTTGTCTACATTAATCTTGACTAAGGTCATATTAATGAAGGCTTTCATTAGGCAGCTTATCCGAGATATATGAAAAATTTCAACGTTTATTTGTCATGGAAAAAACATATTTACTTTCACTTGTGCACAGTCTTTAGGATTTTGAATGTGGTTTTGTATTAATGACACTGAAAATTAAAAAAAAAAACGAGGCTAACTAATTAAATGTGCTAATTATTTTAATGAAGGATTTTAACATGAATATAACACTTATTGTATTCCTGCTTTTGCAACTCCCCCCCTCCCCCCCAGCATAATAATGAACAGCTGTTTCCCCTATATCTTAATGAGTGCTCATGTTTCTCCTTTACATTGGTTGTATGTCTTTCCTTTCATTTGTCATTAATTGTTTTATTCCGTTATCTTACAGGTGGTGAGTAAGTCTGATATCAACCATATGACAGCTGAGAATGTCGCCACCGTTTTCGGGCCAAACATCGCCTGGCCAAAGGGTCAGGCCAACTTGGCAACAGTCGAGCAAGCTGTCAAATTTGCCCTTATCTTGGTACAGAGCTTTGATGATGTCTTTCTCAGATGATTTCAAATCTCAAGGCACCTCAGGCAGCTTTTCCGCATGGGATGCTGCGAAGTGTGGAACAGAGGTCTCGTTTATTTGTGTTTGAGAACAGCTTAGTGTATACTTCTGCCATAAGAGCATGCCTAGAGCTAGGATAGCATTCAGGGTTATTATCTCAGACAGTAGCTTGAAGATAAAATCACAGTAGATATAGATCTCATTTTGGTAGTTTTAATGCGTTGTTTTCTTTTTTTGTAGTTTCTGAAACACTTCACTATACGAATTGTTACAGAATTCAGAGAGATAGGAAAGTGATCTTAGGCATCTCTCAGAATTCCATATGAGTTATAGAAATAAGTCTTCAGTTCTTCAATAATAACAAGAGATTGATGGAGTCTTGTAAGTGGCTGTAGGAGAATCCAGGCCTTTTTCATTCTCAGAGCAACAACAGAGCATTAGGATTTGCACCATCTGTTCTAATTAGTTAACCGCTTCACTGCTAGCCAGTTTTTGCATTGTTTGCAGCCCTGTGCTAAGCACCAGCGATACTCATCAGTGCCGCCCGCGCAGTCCGCTGCTACCCCGTCGCGCCTCACGATGGTCACTCAGCCACGCCCAATGTGCGCCAACCAACCGTGAATAAG
>JBCEWB010118265.1:0-11585 GCA_039654565.1 Peronia peronii
GCCCCTCTCCCCCCCCCCCCCCCCCACCTCCCCCCCATCTCCCCCGACCCCACCAACCCGCGCATGCTCTTGACAGGCAGATAAAACGTGTTTCGGAAAAACAGTAAGTCTATGATAAGAACCTTAGCACAGGTTATTTTTTGTGCAATAGCTAGCAATCTTTTACCAGCGAACGTTGGTGTGAAAGCGTGAGCTGTGAAGTTCTGTGACAAGCATGGTAACAGGGATGAAATTCATTGCTGGCGCTTATTTCTCCACATAGCTAGCCGTGCCATTTCGTGGTTAGGCCTACAACACCCATGAGAGCTGTATTGAAATCGACGTCATTTAGGAAGTGAAAATACGTTTTTCATTGCTGATCAGTATTTGAAGAAAGATTCTATCAAAACTGCAAATTGTGGAATATTTCTTGGAAAACACACACTAAAAAAAAAAGAATGCATTCATAATACATAAAGTAGAGTGTAATAATATAACTGTGTTTGACCTCATCAAAAACTTAAACTTTAACAATATTTTTGTGTCTGTAATGCCATTTCAGAAAAAAAAAAAGTATAAATGCAATTTCAGAGAAAGAAAAAAAATACCGCACAGCTATATTCCCCACAATGTTTAAGAAATGCAAACTACAAGTCAAAGAAAATACTTCACAATCCGAACGTCTACCTGTCAGTTGTCACAACACCCGTATGATCTTGTCATCCGGGCCCAGTACCAGTCTCAGAACGTCTACCCAACAAATTGGAGTGACGCTGTTCTGACAGCGTGGGTGTATTCGAGTGACTGTGAATCGCTGATCAAATTCCCAGCAACCATCGTCTGGGAAGGATAATTTCATTTTCAAGCAAGCACTGTCGCGGTTTGTATGGCTGAAGCAAAGAATGGATCAAATCTCTGCCATTCCATATCCTCAATTACGACATATTGGTTGCCTCCCAGCTCCCATTTTCTACCACATAGTAACGTTGGAATAGCTCGAGAAGGTGGTCAAACACTGAGAAATCAGAAAAAAGGCAAAGAAGGGAAAACCGCGAGAGAAAGGAAGGGGGGAGGGAGGGAAGAAGAGAAAAAATGTTAGAAGGAGATAAAAGGAAGAAAATTAATTAAAATACTTCTGGCAGCATCATCTGCAATAATAAGATTTGAAAGTCAAAATATCTATCCATGTCAAGACATCCATCGTCACGGATATCATGGATAACTTCAGTTATTGATAAAGATGTAACAAGACAATTAAGGGACTGAATGCGTAAATGATAGGTGCTGAGTATTCTGTCAATGAAACCTTTTCTCCCTTCCTTAATCTGATACCCACAGATTTATAGAATGAAAACAACTGCCGAGGATAAGAGTTTTTTTTTATACTTATTTATTTATTTATTTATTTATTTATTTATTTATTTATTTATTTTGAGAATGAAATAAAATCGTTTTTTTTTTTGTAAAGATGTATCGCAGCATTAATCTGTGAAAACTACAACTCTGAAATTAAGTAATCGAGTCTTCTAGGCTATCATCCTCCTGATCACCCAGCATGACTTGTACGGCTTTGTCGATCTCCAGAACAAAAGAGAGAATCTCTCTGGATTTGTTTAGCCTCCCAAAGCGACGGGCTCCACAGTTGCTCCACATCGCTGAGTTCCCATTGTCCGAGCTCCGAACCACTGGTCAGGTTTCAGCTTTGTTCCAAAATATTTGCTCTGTGAAGTCAAGCTGGTTGTCACTGATTCACCAAATCAAGTGTCAATAATCAGTGCAGTCGCTCGAAACAAGATTCGGTTCCAGTCCTTTGAGCATAAGGCACAGAAAACCGTTTATACTCCTTTATTGAGCTGTGATCGAAAGGACAAAAATACTAAATCCGTAATGAGGACCGAGGAATGATTTATTATATTTGTCTGTTTTCCCACCATTTTATGGCTTCAATGTGAATTCATATAATTTTTGTCAATTGCCGGTCATTTTGAATGCTGTTTGGATTAAATGGGGTATGATCGTCCTATGGCGCAAAACCCTTAATGATCATCTTCAGAAAAATTTCTGTCCTCGGTGTACAATTGAATTGATTTGAGACCCTTATACCAGCTGGGATCATTTTTCTGAATCCGATAAGGTAATTTTCACATCAGATTTCTAGAACTGAAGCTTTGCACAGTTTCATTTGCAGTCCAGCGTAAGCCGACCCTCACTAACTCCAGGAAACAACTAAATGAAAATATATTATGAGCCATATTTTCTGCCTAGAACAAATGAAATTCTTGAACTTAATTCATTATCTCGATTTTTACTCCGATCCACATTTTTTTTAAACAAGACATGTTTCAGTGACTTTGAATTGGGACATAATAATATCAAGGCGGAGTGCGATAATTTTCTTATAAGTTATCGATGACAGCTCTTCACTGCTGGCCAGTACCGAAATTTCACGTCGTCACAACTGAAAATATTGGAATGTTCTCTAGGTAAGATAATCATTCATAATATATGAGGTTATAGTGTAAGTGTGACGAACCGCGTCAAAGTCTCGAGGCTTCATAATAACGTCTTCTTCTGAAAAAAACTGTCTCTATCGGGTTTGGCAAATACAGATATGTCCCGTAATGAACGGCATATACGTATGTTTTCCTCTTTTCGCCGCTGCCAGAAGCACAGATGAATATGCCAAAGTAGAATAATCTTCTTTTTTTTTTTTTAACACTGTATTTTTTTTTTTTCGGAGACTTCGTTATTTTCTAGTTCCTTGAGGAAAAAGACGGTAGTTAGATGATATGGGCAATTGCACTAGGGCGACGAGAGAAAGACAGGATATTCTAATTCACTGAATATCGTTGGCACCACTGGGGTGTTTCTGAACAACCACAACACAAAACGCTTTTATGGGCATCGCAATGGCTGAAGGCCAAAGTAAATAGCCTGTCAAGGAGAAAGTTTTGTCAACGTCTTGCAGATAGGAAAGAACAAAATGCGAATGACCATCTGAACAGATTGGGTAATGGGTGTGGTGGGGAGTGTTAGAATGGTGAGGGGGGGGGGGGGGAGGGGGAAAGGAGGTGTGAGATTTTGTACAAACGCGATGTTGGACTATTGTTTTATTCAAAACACTGAACTGAATCGTAACCAAGTGAATGTCGACGTTTACTGGTTGCTTCTGCATCACTTGAGCAAAGAACCGAATGGTTTATAGAAAGAACTCTGTGCTCATACTTTGAAAACTGAGTTAGCAAGTTGAAACTTGCCCCAAGTCTATGTGGGGTTTTGTGTGTTGGAAAATGGTGAAGCGTTTCGGTGAGAAACATTGTTAATGTATTCTGCGATAAAATTTTGTCCTCTCAAATAAATGAAAGAGCTTTTGGGAGGAAAAAAACGAAAATTGCTTAAACTTTTCTCCACCGATAATTGCAGAATACTTAAAGGTTTTGTCCCTCCAGATTCTGTCACCATAATTCGCCCTCAGCCATATGATTCCTGAACAAAAACCAAAAACTTCAGACAACTTTGTCACTGTCTCATGGAAACTATATCCTTACATGGGAAGCTGAGTTGGATGTCCATTCATTATGAAGCTATGAAACCTTTGCAATTTCTTGATATCAAGCTGCAGAATTAGACTATGGTTTGAGCAGGGTATGGTAATGTCATCTGAACAGTCAACAGCCAGAGCCTTCTATATTATGATATGAAGGAGCCAGGCCTCAGGGTAAGCAGAAGACGGGGTAAGAGTCAGTTGAGTGGAGTGATGCGACACTGAGAAGGAGCGAGTTCCAAAGCCAACTTCCAACGCAATTACTGAAGGATTACAAAATACAGGCTGTCATAGCACAAATCATTCTGATGTAGAAAGTTCATATAATCTTTAAATTAATACGTGTATACAGCAAAAATTAACAGTAAAGGCGAAGATAATGTTGATGATAATACTGATGATAATAAAAATGATCATGATAAGAGGCAGAAGATGATGATGAAGAAGAAATACTTCTTTTTTAAATACAGCAACAAAAATCAGGGGTGGTTATATTAACCTTAAAGTCAAGATTCACTGTTAAAGTAATTTGAATACCTGACGAGCACAACTGAAATCCCATCAAGGAAACTATATTAAGTGGCTCAATAGGTTTTTGAATGAGATCTTTTCAGGCATTCCGACAGAATATCCTTCAAACGGGATTTTTTTTTAGCAGAGGGGCTTTCTTATTTACAAATGATTATAGTGCATTTTTACACATAGGAATTTGGAGACATTATAGCAAGTGTTACATCAAGCTATAATTTCCTTTTGACCACATTCCACTCTACCTAAAAAAAAAAAAAACAGCGTACATTCACTGTCTCATTCATGAATTAATTCTTTGGAGAGAGAGCATTCAATATCTGGAAGAAATTATCATCCAATCCTGTCTTCATTTTTTTATTTTTTAAAGGCAACTTCGTGCATAGCTTAAGTTATCCATTGTCCGGACGCCAAAATGGTTTGTCAAAATATAGCCCTGCAAAAAGACAAATGGTGTAAAACTGAAATGACTCATAAGAAAAAGTTGATTTTTTTTTAGTGTTATGAAGGTGCTTGTATTCACTGAGATATATTTTTCTCTATTCCAATATCCCTCTCTCTCTGCCCCTGAGATACTTGTTTTCCTCCCCACCCCGCCAATTAATAGACCAATCCCAATTCTTTCAACGTCATGGCACTGGATTTGATTGTCAGTCGGTATTTTATGTTTTACCCGACAGATCTCCTAACAAACTCTGACAAAACGCAGTTTTGATCATAGTAGAAGAAAAAGAAGAGAAAGAAAATGTTTATCCTGAGCCTGCTATTGCTCTGATGATATTCGTGATATGTTTGTCAATATGCATAACAATGTAAATGCACCTTTACTGTGTCCCGTCAATGAAATTTCTTTTGAGGACAAATAAAGTTTGCCTTATCTTATCTTATTATTTCTCTACCTATTCAAATACAACTTTCCTAGTGACATAAGAGAACCTTTGGCATCACTTTCTTCTCTCAAAACTGCATTTTATCCGCTGTGTGTTGAAAGAGAAAAAAAATACAACTGTATTTCCATTTTTTCGAAGAAAAAAAAGCATTTTATCAAAGTAAGTAAGTCTAGTGCCAAGTACTAGCGATACGATTGGCTTTCTCCTCACGTACATTGGTGTATGTAAAACCGGAATTGGACCATCAGACCGCAAGTTATGGCGTGGAATTTCTAGAGGCGATGGCCATCTTTATGGCTCCATCGATCTAGATATCTTCTGACCTAGGAATACTAAACTGATTTGTTCTATAGGACTGTCATTTAGATTACGAGGCGTCACATGGTAAGCCTATCACAAAGCAGATTACAAGCTTTTACCCTTCTCTATGCTGTGTGGTTGGTTATATGGAAGTTTCTACAGCACAGTGTGGTCCAAACCGGTTGGGGTTGTGAAAGAAAGAAGGTGCTATAGGGACCAAAAAAAAAACAAAAAAACTATTAGACAAGTATGAGACCATGAGTGAAATAACCGCAGTCAGCGTTTCTAGCTTTTTATTCAGGCTTCTTGCTGTTATCTTTGTCCGTCTTAGTTTTCATGAAAAATTTAATTGGAACATCCCCAGCTCTAGAATTAAAGGAGCTTCGTTTCAATATGTGAAGTGAAAACTGGACCTCAGCAAATCGAAAATGGATTACATTCGAGGCATTCGTTATGCAAAATTGGGTAATATGAGAGACAAAGCACCTATCTTATCTGTTTCCCGCTTTGCCAAATCTGTTTCTCGCGAACACCATACTAATCTAAACCGTGAGAGCGACTTTTCTCTGTAATAGGGAAGAACAGCTATCAGACACTGATGCCACGCATCATATGATTACAGTTTATAAAAGTGTCATAAATATCATTAAATGCCTCATTAAGATGGATAAAAATACGGTGTAAAAGGGGAGGGGGTCGATAATAAACTGTAATATTGAAGTTCATCCGTGAATGTCCCAGTACACTCACGTGATAGACAGAATGAAGGAATGAGGTCTTTTAAAACTTGAAATAGCATTATTATTTACGTTTTTCACGTTACTGATTTGGTTCTGACTTTTTTTCCTCTTGGTTTAACAGTCTCTGTTCATATTTGGCAATCTAATTCGTATAACAATAGTAATCATTTCAATTAAATCTTTTGTACAAGTCAAACTGCTGAACTTTTTTAAACATAGTGCTGACCGATAAGTTTTTGTTTGGTTGGGTTTTTGGTGTGTGTGTTGGGGGCGGGGGGGGGGGGAAGGGGGTTCTCTTTAGAGATCCCTGGTATCCCTTCAGTTCCTGTGAAGTCGCTGGACAGTGCATAAGACCCTGAACTTCGCAACAGGTGACGTCAGTCCTAAGCTGCCAACAAAACAGTAGCCCGTCACGTTTCATAAAGTACGTCCCATTGGATCAATCCGCACTCCGGCTGGCTAGTTCAGTACTCAAGTGTCATGGAAATGTTCCCCTATATCAGCCTGTCTTCCATATCTATCCATAACCAGCGTTAACGCACTTTAACTAACGCCATCTATTTCATCTGTAGGTATTTTTCTGCCTATTCAAATATAACGTTCTATAGCATATGATATTAAAAGACAACTCATTACATCTCTTCTATCTAAAAAAATAGCAGTGGGGGGGGGGGGGGGGGGGGGGGGAGTCTTTGGTCTTCTTCCCCCCCCCCCCCCCCCCCCCCCCCCCCCCCCCCTCTGCCCTTATTCACAATGTTTGTTTAAAAAAGCGCCAAACTAAATCGCCATTTCCTCGAAACATAGAATGTTCTGGGAAAAGGCGTTTTGTCAAAAAGTGTTAGAGTGCTAAGTAGCCACCCAACTGCCCCGACCTCATCTTGACTCCACGGCCAACACTTTTGCACTGGATGAGAAGTAAAGTCAATGTTGACCAGTTCCCAGGTTAATGTATGTGCCACTTCCAGGAGGGACCCACAGAAAATACAGGATGTTTGTGGTGTACCACTTCTTGCAGCCAGAATATAATAGAGCTGCCAGCTATGAGCCCGTAGGTTTACGTTAGTAACCGTAAGGATTGAACTTGCCCATTAGAGCATACATAAGCCACCTATTCTAGTAATCGACAATCTTCCGGTGCTTTCCCTGGAAGCATCAATAGAAACTACTGCTGGAGAACCAGCGTTGCTATTCTGATATCTATTTCTGCTCCAGAAATATCGACCCTTAAACACATCAAGAGTTAAGCTATATATTTTGTCCTGATAAATAACAACAATAAATGAACAAAAAGTGCCTGTACACTTTAGTTATTGTGAGATAAAGTTTATTCTATCTATGATCAGCTAGCTACTTTTTCTTGGGATATGTGTGTATGTATACATATGGGTGTGTGTTTTGTGTTTCTGTTTTTTGACATTCGATGACCTATAATTCCCTTCATCAGATACTATTTTTGAAACTTTTAGATGTAACTATTTTGTTTTGAAAATTTATTACTACGGTGTCTATTCTATCATTCCACGGGACAAGATAGCAAGCCACAAAACAACAAAAAATTGAAATTTAAAAAATCGTAAAGTAGGTTCATCATCAATTTTTAAATCAAGCTTTATCAGACTGAAGTTTGTGAAGCCATTGACCACGAAAAAATTACGTGGAAAATCTAGCTTAATGTTAAATTACTGTTTCCTGTCACCGACAGTAATTGTACGTTAGAGAACTCACATGGCCTCTCATCTGTCATAGTAATCGTAGACGAATAAATATAATTTGTTATCATGGAACACACAGCGGCGATGTCCAAACTTGTACACAGTAATAAACCAACGTCATGAAAGCGGCACAGTTTAAAATATATTTTTTAAAAAAGGAAATAACAACAGGAAAGTTACACCACAATTACACATGCGTCCAGGCAGACCGACAGAGCGAGAGAGAGAGAGAGAGATGGGAGAGGAGCATTTCGAAAGGAATAGAATTTAGAACAACGTTGCAAGATAGGACTAGAGCGGTAGAGAACAGGCGGCGTGTTGCAATAGCTTTTATATGGGTGTTACGATGATACATGCCCAGGCGAACTAGTGACAGCCACTGATATGGTCGAAACGATTTTAGGCAGGATTTAGGCTCTAACAAACACAGTGATAATCCTTGATAACGGCACCTAATGGGATGATAAATGTGCTTTATAATGTTATAATGATCATGCCAGTTTTATGACAAGGAAGGCAGTATAAATTTCATTACGAGACTTCATCTGCTTGACAATTTACCTAAATTATCAAAGTTGTTAGAGATACACCACGGGAAAAAAGTCCAAGGCAATGTGACAACATGCCCTGGGGATTCTGGATAACATCGTAGATCTAACAACAACTGACTTGACTTTCTCAAAAGATTCATTTTTTCTGCCATTTCTTCCTCGTCCTTTCTTTCTTTCTGATGTCTTTCTATCGCGTTCTTTCTCTCAGACCATCCAACCGCTCACCAGTTTCTGGGGTTTTTCTCTACCCCCCCCCCCCCCCATCTCCTCTCTCTCTCTCTCTTTCTCACTTTCTCTCTCCCTCTCGCTTTTTTCTATGTACATACTCGCCGTCTGTCGCTCCCTTTCGGAATAATAAAACCTCACAAAACCGAAATTTGGATATTTTAAATCAAACTCCAACAAAGAACTGTTTCCCCTCTTTACACAGTTTCATTTTTCATTGCATTTCTCGTCATTAAGCTATCCTTAAAACCTGTGGCTGCAAATCGGTAGTTAATATTGAACTATTTTCGGTGCTATTTGTGATATCTGATATCAAAATGATAAATTATGTTTACGAGCCATCTCTTCAATATACCAAATAATCTTTTCCATGTGCTTCACTCGCTTTCAAAAAAAAAAAATATGTTGCTCAGAAGACTACAATAAAAGAATATGCATGTCGTATCATTACTGAGGGATAACTCACGTGTTTAAGCTCAAGTGTTCAGCTTTTCACGACACAACGCATAAAAAAACTGTTGAGTCAAAGAACTAGATGACGTTACTAGAAATATGTTTTACACGTTTCTTACTTTCAGTCTTCCTCCACCCTTTTCTATCAATAGTCTACAGTCACACAGCTTTCCCAAGACCTATATCTGACATACTATTTGTCTGTGTCAGACACGCCCTTATAGCATACATTATATATATTTACACATTTGCACATTACATATATAAATATTACATTTAATGGGCATATGCATTCGGTTCACTTAGCGGAACTCAAAAGTTTTCTGAAAGCTCAACATTTGGTTAAGTGACGATTGATCGGTATCAACCCGGTCACAGCCAGATCGAGAAACAGATAGTATCGTATCTTAAGATTCAACTTACCCATGTCTATAGCTGGCTCTTGATTACACCACACAAAAAGTGAGACGTAAGTCACAGTCCTAATGAAAAAGATTCGTACACTTTGTCAATAAAATGAGTTCAAAAGCCTGTGCAATTTGAGCGAGGTCCGCCTTGGGTTGCTATAGAGCTCTGACCAACAGGACAGGCGGTAGCAAGCGTCTAAGTGTACACTTGTCCATTGTGTGCTCGGCAGCCGGGATCAAATGAGATCGAAATCTAATGGGTGGCCCGTCCACGCCACCCTAACGGCATTAACAAGATCGATTTCAGTAAGTGTTCATGGCCCTCTGATAAAGACCTACCCCTGCCTTGAGGCAGTAGAGATAATACGGGTGTGAACAGAGACGTTTGCCTGAACCATCAGCCCTCCAGTCATTTGTTCAGCTAGCTAGCGGCACTCTGATGAATTTATGGTCAGGTCCCATACTAAAGATTTGGGAAGTTCTGTCCTTATTGCAGTCATCTATGGGCTGTTCTTGGGACTTTGTGACACTTGATTGGTTCTACTCTGCACTACAAGTGCTATTAAGGACTGGATTACGAGTGAACTTAAAAGAGAACAGAGTGTAAAGCTATAGGAACGCTTTGGTCAAAGAGGAATGTCTCCCAGTTAAGCAGAGTTTTAGCTGTCTCTTTCATTTCTCATAACATACAGTGGATCCCCGGTTTCGTTTTTCGTTTAGCCAGAAACTGTTACACACTCAGGTTAATAAAAATTCAGGAGCAAACAAAGGGGTATTCATTCTTTATAACATAATGGTCAGGAGGAAAGTATTCGTTTATTTTTTTAGCATAATACTTCAACAAACAATATGTTCGCTGGCTTTCATTTGAATAGTTTCGCTGTGTGTTTCTTTCTTTCTTTCTTCTTGTCCAAAGTGGCAAAATAATTGAGAACTGAAACTCTGCCCTTTTTAAAACATGGCCTTTACAGTCAAAGGCGGAATCTGAAAAGAAATCAAATATTCGGCTTTCTCGGCAAGACCAAACGAAGTTACACAGTGTTGAACATCGATCATTCAAAATCAATTATTCTTTTTTCTAAATATGTGGTCCAGGATTTGATTATCCATAAAAACTGGCCGCACATTTAATGTTCGAAGTCCTTGTTCAAAATCTCCAGCACTTCTGATATTTCAAGGCTCTCCGTCTTTCGATCCCTCTCTGCCTTACAAACTGCTACCGCTGAATTAGCATTTAAATTAAGAATCACAGGAAGACAGCGAGTCAAAGAAAGAAAGAGGAGAATTTTATATATAAAGAAAAGAGAAAGAGAACGGACATGGTTAAGATGAGAGGAATAGAAAAAATGCTTAGTAAAATAACTAATTACTTACCATACAAAATGACGACGACATCAATGCTTTGATATAGGAATCAGAATTACTCATTTGTATCTACAGCACTTGAATGTATTTTTTTCATTAAACGAATCATATTCAATCTTTAATTATAGCACAGTGATAACATCCCATTATAAAAGATGATACACTGAATTGGGAAAACTAACAAATGTTAAACTTTGATAACACAGATAATGTTTCCCCGGAAAACAGTCTCGTTGAGACAGACTCAGTCTCAATATCACATATGCACAACACACACTTAGACACAGACATACACATGCACACACGCATACACATACACGCACGCACACACACACACACACAGAGAACCTGCCCGATGATAACGAAGCCAGGACCCATCTCAAAGCTCCGCTTAGACCTCCTCCTCCTCCCTTTTTTATCCGTTAATTCTGTTTGTCTGTCTTCATCCAGCTCGAGTTGTGAGACATATATTCCTCTCCTCAAATTTGTGATGGTGTAATGCAGCATGGTTATCTTCACTAGCGCGCTAACGTGTTTGAAACAGCGCACATCGGAAGGAATTTGGGACAATAATCATACCAATATGTACATTCACCCGACCTACTTTGCCCCCTCCCAGTAGATATATCACATTGCACACGCAAAGTGAACACTCGAGAGATCGCTGACCAAATGATGATCTAGCGGTAGTCTTGTAGCTGTGTCCGTCAGGTTATCTTGACCACAGTACTAGGACAAGCTAGAGATGCCATAACAAGTCAGTTGATATGTAGCTACGGAATCTGAACCAGGGCCCAGTTGAGACAGCAACAGGCCCTTATTCATAAATTCAGAGAGGAGGAGGATATGACTTGACACGGTTTTGAGTTCTATCAGTTTTAGGTCACACCA
>JBCEWB010118276.1:0-11585 GCA_039654565.1 Peronia peronii
CTGTCTGTCTGTCTGTCTGTCTGTCTGTCTGTCTGTCTGTCTGTCTGTCTATCTATCTATCTATCTATCTATCGATCGATTTAGTTATCTTAGTGTTTTTATGTTTATGAATAGAATGTATTAGTGCATATATATATATATATACGTCTTAGAGTAAAAAAAAAAAAGGGGGGGGGGGGTATTCATAGTCAGCTTTGATGTAAGTGGGACTTGTTTGAAAGAAAAATAAAATTAAAAAATAATAAAAATATTTATTAACATTTTATGTCTGTGCACCATGGTATTAACAACCAGAGCGACTGCAACAGTTGCCATTTACAAATTCAAAAAAAACAAAAAACAAAAACAAAACAAAACAAAAAAGGCATCATTTTCTGGTCAGCTGTTCAGCCAGTTCCCGTAGAGGTCCTCCGACATTTAATTATTCAGGACGTCAATAGACATTTAATATACGAATGACATTGTGATTGAAACATGTCCTGTGAAACACACTGATAATAGTTAAACTGCATTCGTGAAACTATTTTTAAAAGAAGTGGGAAAGCTTCATTGGATTGACGGAAAGTATGAGAGACGAAAGGCTTCAGCAAAACCTTTTCATCCCATATAAAGACCTTAAGATTGTGGCAAATTTTTTAGGAGAGACAAAAAAACTAATTAAATCTATTCCTTTTAAGAATATTGAACCTAAAATATGATAAACATTCGTAAAAAAGTACTTTTATATTGGACAGTTACTATAAAGGTATAGATGTAGCATTTTTTTAGAGAAATTAATGTTACGCGATATATGAATTTGTGATGGGACGCGTAACTCAACTTACACAAACTTAGTTTAAAAGACAACACTTGTTACGTGTTTTTGGCTCTTGTAATTGTCATTTTAGTACTCTTCAACCAACCAAAAGGAAATTCAGAAACAAATTTCTCCAAATAAAAGTATTATTTTTTTGTAAGTAAAATTTGATCCCAACAATGCCAACAATGAAACAAGAGTAAAAACATACGAGATGAAATACTACGACCTCTTTTCTGAAACAAAGCTTATATTAAACGATTAGATGCTGCTTCCGCTGGAAGCCTGATTTTTAAATTTCAAAGTACTGCAGCACGTCTGCGGATTAATATACCTTTCAAATGGAATTTTGTGCCTTTACAACGTACTTAGGTACCAACAGAAGCTCATTTGTGATAAATAAAATGAAAACATTCCAACATTCGATGCTTGCAATAAGACGGTTCTATGAACACTTTGTCAGGGTTACCCTTCACACCTTAAATATTGATTGTTACAATGAATTAACATGAAAAACATAATTTTTTGATCATTATCTGATGATGAACACCAAAACTGCCCATTAGTTGTCACTGGTAATTGCACCTTACTGAAATGATTCATTTTCACCGTACGATCTATACTTGATGTTGTGATGTCGAAAGTACATGAAGGAAGGACAAGGACATCCACACAAAGATTTAATACTTATGTAATGATTATGTTATGAGCAACAGGCTAGTCCTCTGACATCGTCCTATACATTTCACTCCTGGTGGCCAACAGATACTTTGATTTAAAAAAAAAAAAGAATTACAAAGGCCATGGCATTTTCTTCAACCTGAAGAGTGCAAAATAATAACAATTTGCAATAAGATCCTAAATTAATGACACATCATAATTGTATCTTTCAAAATAAGGAGATCACTTTGATCCTCAGACTTCGTAAATTAGAAAACAAAGTTAAAGAACGGATTATATGGAAAAAATCATATTGTCAATCATTCAGACTCATTCAGATTGCTATTTCAGTTCAGAACTGTAAAATTCCTACAAAGAATTATAAGACAAATAGCTTAGGCGTAAATGGCATGGGACGCTTGAGGTCGCTGATGTCTGCAGAGTCCAGTTTCCAGGGCTATGTTCTGGTTTGTATTGATGCAACTGGCTGCAGAGGTGACTTATGAAGAAAGCTCCAAAGTCGCTATCAAAACTGACTTTGGCTTGACCATCTCCCTTGATTTAAAGGATGACTCTGAGATCCACATCACATGGGTTCCCAACAATTTTTCCTTGGCCATATGCTTTGCATATTGAAAAAAAAAAGACAAATCTGCAGGAATAAATCGGACAGGCTTGGCGCGCCGAAACAGTGACACGACTAGAGCATTATCTGCAACATAACATGCCACTGCCTGCACACGACTGTGTATGGTGTCAGTTTGTTGGTGTGTGTGTCCTTTTTGTAAAAACTTTTGCGAGGCCTCTTTTATATTTAATATTTCAAATCCTTCCAGTATTCCGGTAGCCACAATGCAACATCGATTCTGATAGTTACCACCATCAGACCAGACAATCATATTTGGTGTTATGGGAAAGGTGTGTAGGAAGTGGTTCATGTAGTCTGAAAATGCCTGAGACCAGAGGTCAGTGTGACGCTCTGACCATGCATAACATGCTACGTCAGCTGCCACGATATCGTATGCCGCACAGTTGTAGTTCTGTGGCCTTCTCTTGCGATAGGCTATGCTGCTGTGCAGTTGAGTTTGGGAAGACTTGTTGGAGATCTACAGCCAGTGCTGTCGTGTCCTTTATTTGCTTGGCTTTCTCAATATCTCGGCTCATCTCATCCATTGCTTTGTTCTTGCACACTGCGCCTGCCCAAACAAAGACCTTGTCCTTCCTATAATTTAGTTGTTTGATGACGATTCTCCAAATGTCTGCTTTTAATGTTGGCCTTTGGCACGAATCTTTTCTCTCTTGAGATTTTAACTCTAGACGCTCTTCCTTCAATGTTAGTTTGTGGATCATCTGAGTCAGATTTTTTCCCTGAAAACCTAGGAAGTATAACGTATTTTGATACCAGTTTTATTATTCTAGCTTAATTGGTTCAAAAGTTTTGACATTTTGAAAACGTGAAAATACGCCCCCAATTCGCTACCTTTTTACAATTGCGAAAAAGTCACATTTTGCACACCTATAGAATCAACAGTGTTAAAGCTAGGGTTCTCATACTTCCCAGTCCTAAAGTCCTATAGCCCTATAGGTATAGAATAGCCTCAATGTTTTTTTCAGCAGCGATGGACGCATTTAAATATACTTATTTCACCATGGAATATCCTCCGATGTCATTTTTTTGCATATTTTCCATGGAAGAGAGAAAATGATATTTTTAGGGCACCTTTAAATGGACATGAAATTGCTCTACATAGAAGCACAGAAATAAATTATATATGAAATTAATCAAGAAGTCAAGTTCTATAAAGGGACATTGAAGAATTAGCTGCATTCCAATAAATTTTGATCTTAAGTTAAATATGCTAATTACACGAAATTCTAAAATTATGCAAAACTATGACTTTCAAATGAATGAAAAATTCTGTATGAATTTACATGAACAGTGTGTATTCAAACAAATTTAAAGTATAGAAGACGGAAGAAATGAGCAAAATAAATAAATTGGTCAAATTAGTATTGATTATTAAAGATCTTCACAAGACAATTTGAGAGTGCATTATAATGCAAATATGCCATGTATCATTTTCTCAGGTATCAATAATCGAAATACTACGATTCAAATGATTAAGAACATTATTCATGTAAATTAAATACATGAAAAGAATCACGTCTTTCGGCAAGATCTAGATCTAGTCTATGCCATGGACGCCATGACACTAGACTAGACTATCAGAACCCGATGCAAAAATTATTACAATATGAACTTACGCTTGAAAAAGTCCTACGACTATCCATTCACCATATTTATTGATCTGATAAAGGTAATAAGACTTTCACTGATTTTTTGTAAATTGAAATTTGGATAAAAAAAACATGTATGAAATAGTCCAGTGACTATCCTTTCAGTTTTTATTTCTTGATATGGAGAAGATAACATAGTGAAGCAATGATAAGTCACCATTGTTATGTAAAGTTTCAATACAAATAAACGTTCCAACAAAGAAATAAAATAAATCTAAGTTTAAAGGGCTGAGGTCTTAGCAATATGTGTCCTGCTGTCCTCCGTAGGCTAAAAAACATGTAACGCTGATTTCCAGGATTATTTTTTAGCATTTCTTACAATCCTCTCTTGAGAGTCAGGATACTGATCTAGTGTAACCAGAGATTTAGAACAGCCACCAGAGGATAAGATCATGCATGAAATAGTTCAACAATTTTCCATTTTCCGTATTCTTTGATTTGAAAACATCTACGACAAATAATTTCTGACTATAATCATCCATGAAATAATCTAGTGCATATGCAATCACTATATTTCTTTTTTGGGAAATATCGGTGTCGAATAATTTCAAAATGACATCATGCATGAAATAGTAGGACGACTGTTATTCTCCATATAATTATATTGATCTGAAAATATCTAGAATCCAGATAGTTCAAACGTAAAACCATGCATTAGATAGATCCGTCAACATCCAGTCACTGTAGTTATTCAATTGGAAATATCAGTCACAAATAATTTCAAAATGAAATCATGCATGAAAAAATATGAGGGCGATATCAACTCAGTCTGTTTATGTTATTATTACTATCATATTCTTTCAAATATTACTGCTCTAGAAATTTCTAGATAAAATCATGCACGGAAAAATCCTAAAATTATTCGTTCACAGTATTTATTGATGTGGAAAAGGTAATAAGCGTTTCATTTATGGCTTTCTTTACCAAATGTCTGGATAAAAAGTTCGCCGGTTATCCATTCAGTTTTTATTTATTCATATGGAAAACATAATAACAATATTTTCATTGCAAACAATGACAAGACACTATTGTTATGTGAACTTTCAGCAAAATACATTCTCAAACAAAGAAATAAAAGAATCTGACTTTGAAGAGCTGAGATCTTGGCAATATGGGTCCTGCTCTTTTTGTGCAGACTGAATCAAGTTAAAACTTTGATTTCCAGGGCAATTATTGAGCGTTTATTTTCCACACCTCTCTTGGGAGCCAGGATATTGATCCAGTAGAAAAAGAGAATAAGAACAGCAATCAAAGGGCAAATATTGTCACGATAATGTTATGCATAAAATAGTTCAAAATTTTTCTATTCCCCGTTTTGATTGATTTTTAAAACATCTACGACAAGCAATTTGTAAGGAAAATCATGCATGAAATAGTCTAGTAAGTATGCAGTCATGATATTAATTATTCATCTGGAAATAGCAGTGACAAAAAATAATTTCAAGATGGAATCATGCATGAGATAGTTTGATGACTCTCATTCCCCGTATTTATTGACCTGAAAATATCTAGAGCTGAATAACTTTAAAGCAACACTAGGCATAGGGTAGTCTACTCAATATTCAATCACCATGTTGATTCAGTTGGAAAGATCAATGACAAATAATTACAAGATGAAATCATGTATGAATAAGTGTGTCGATGAGACTGACCCAATTATTTTTGAAACATCAATGGCAAATCATTTCAAGATGAAGTCATGCATGAAAACAAATCTGACAGTGATCAGTTGATTCTTTTTTTTTTTCATTCTTTTTTTTTTAATTTTCTGAAATACCAGTGCCAAAGAAATTTCCAGATACAATCATGCATGAAAACGTTCTATGATTATTCATTCCAAAATTTATTGACTTGGAAAGGTAATAAGACCCTCTTTTATTGTAGCTTTCAGAAAATGTCTAGATAAAATGAAAAAGTTCAATGATTATCCATTCAGTTTTACTCTGATTTCCAGGGCAATTTTTTAGCATTTATTTTCCACACCTTTATTGGGAGCCAGGATATTGATCCAATATAAGTAGAGAATAAGAACAGCAACTAGAGTTTAAATATTTTCACGATAAATGTTATGCATGAAATAGTTCAACAATTTTCTATTCCCTGTTTTAATTGTATCTGTTGAAAGTAATTTCTAAGCAAGATCATGCATGAAATAGTCTGGTGAAAATGCAATCACTGTATTTATTCATGTGGAAATATCAATGACAAATAATTTCAAAATGAAACCATGAATGAAATAGTTCGACGACTATATCTACACCAAACATCTACGCCAGATAATTTCTAAGTAAAGCCATGCATAAGATAGTCCAGTCAACATCCAATCACTGTATTTATTCAATTGGAAACATCAGTGGCAAATTAAGATGAACTTATGCATGAAAATGTCTGATGGCAATCAACCGACTCTTTTTTTTTTTTTACAATTAAAAAAAAAATGTTATTACTCTTTTGTTTTTGGTTTGTTTCTGTTGCGTTTTCTTTTCGTTTTGTTGTTTTTTTTAAACATTATTTTTGTTTTGTTTTGCTTTGTTTTGTTTTGAAATATCAGAACCAAATGGAAAATATAGCAACACTTTTATTGAAAACGATGATGAGGCACCATCACTGCTTAAAGTCTCAATCTCTCCAACAAATTCATAACAAAAATCTGACTTTTGAGGGTGAGATTTTAGAAAATGTATTATGTTGTCAATTATGGGCTACACGAACATATAACGCTGATTCCAGTGTAACTTGTGAGCATTTTTTTTCACATTGTGTATGTGTCGGAGGGAGGAGGGAGAGGGAGCCGCAGAATATTGATCAGGTATAACCAGACGATAAGAGACACAGTCTGAGAACAAATAATCTTATGATAAGATCGTGCACGAAATAGTTCAGTAGTTTCCCATCCCTCGTATTCATTGATTTGAAAGCATCTACAAATAATTTCTAAGTTACATCCATGCATGGAACAATCCTATAAATATCCAGTCACTATATCTATTCATTTGGAAACATCAATGACAAATAATTTCAAGTTGAAATCAATCGTGCATAAAAAAAAAAAAAGTTTGATGGCGATTCATAGACCCTTTTATTTTTCATTTTTCTATTTTTTTTTTCTTATGGGCAAAACAATTTCAAGAGAAAATCGCGCATAAAAACTTTAAACACTATCCATTCACCGGATTTATTGATCCGGAAAGGTGATAAGACTTTCATTCTTGATATTTTCTGAAAAACAAAATGTCTAGATACCATCATGCTTGGAAAGGTTCCATCACTGTCCATTCAGTTTCTGTTTGTTGGTATAGTAAAAATAACAATAATTTCATTGAAGACAACCATGAGGCACTATTGTTATGTAAACTTTCAGTGAAAATAAATTCTCCAACAAAGAAATGAAATCAATCTGACTTAAAACCTCTGATATCTTAGCATAATGTGTCCTGCTCTTTTCTGTAGGCTAAATCAGTTTATAACGTTGAGACGTTCCTGTTGCAGAAGACTAGAGACCTGCACTATTTTTGACAGGGTTTTGTTTGTTTGTTGTTATTGTTGCAAAAAACACACTACCTGAATTATAAATTCATAAAGTATTCTTCAGTTGATCCTTCAAGTGCTAACTTTCTGTAGCATCTTCGTGTCTACGTAATCTTTATTGTCTCATAGACTCACAATATTTTCGCATAGAACGATACCTGCTCACAATGCTTTTCTGGAAGGTGAGAAAATTTATTGGCCGAACTTTATTAGGGCTATCTTTTCTACAATTGAAACTACATGTATATCAATGAAACATGCAAACAATGCTCACCTTAACGTTCCATTCCTGACTGACCTGGCAATAGCTGATTCTTTGATCAGCAAAGATATGTCTGATCACTTGCTTGTTAATCTTGGGGAGGTTTCCTGGCTTTAAAGGATCCATTCACAATCAGATCAAAATCATCATATTATCGGAATTATCAGTTCGGCTTGTCAGTTGACCTGGGTGATCTTTCCCTTTCAGGATCAGTTCTGCTTGTCATTTAGACCTGACGCACTTTGCAGCATGGACGACAACATTGTTTTGTGTGCTCTGGCTGTACTTTAAAAAAAAAAAAGAAAGAAAAAAAGAAAGAAAGAAAGTGAAATCCATGTGAACAAATCTCTGAAAAACATCAGACCTTTCAAAGACCACAGTTTTAGGACATAAACGTAAACATCTTCTTGATCTGCTCCGGATACCTCACTGCTCCCCCTACCTTTCTAAACGACGTTTGCAGCGCAGTTGTTTTCATCTTGGTCTTGACGGAGATTCATAGCTAGAAAGAACCTCAGAGTTTTTGACGAAGTCTGCTACTTTACCACGTGCATAATCTTTCATTATCCTCGTTCGACTTTACTTTTCATAAACAATCAAACGATTTGTACAATGACATGTCAGTAATACTTGACAAGTTTTCTTTTCATCACGAAACCATAGCTGACGGCTTGATGAAAAAAAAAAATGCCACGCAGAACCTGATCGTCGTCAAACCAGGCCGAGCCATTTGGCTTGATCACTCTAGCTATAGCTTGTAAACTTTGAAGTGGTACACTTTGGGAGAAATTTTGACAACTTCTAGTCTAGTACCACAGTTTCTGTGAAATTTTGTATCTGACCTTATATTGGAAAAAAAAAACAAAAAAAAAAAAAACGTTCAGAATTTATTTTTCTCCAAGTTCTAAGTCATCACCATTGCAAAAAATGTGTTATTTACAGTCAATAAAAACCATGAACTCTGATACAAAGTTCACAAAAATATTATGTTTCCAGCTGACTAAAGGATAAAATCGAACAGATTTTTATGTGTAAGGGCTATTCATTTAGTAGAAAGTTCTATAAGACTCGGAGTATTAAAACAATCTCTTTTATAAATGTATTCAAGTCAAACAGATTCTCCTCCCTCCCCTCCTCCCCCCCCCCCTCAGAAAAAGGGAACATATAAGTTTAGATTAGATAACAAAGGGGGGGGGGGGGGAAGGAAACAATATTTCAAGCACACTAATTTGTACTGCTACGTAGTGTCCATATCAACTGCGATTAAAGTGGCGACATCATTACATTGTGGTTAGATCTGTGTGTGCTCCGTCCTTGTGTCCTGGCTGCAAAACGATGATGCCGATATACAACCTGATTTTTGTTGAATTTTTATGTCTTAACTAACTGTTTTATTCATTCCACCCGATACCCTATTTGTTTCATTCATAAAACAAAAATGACAATGTGCTAAATTAAATTATACGTGTTTTAAAAATCTTCCGAATCAACAGAGTCAAACAAGTTCACAATGGTGATAGGATGAACAGGATAAGCAAGCTGCTTTTCTGACAGTATTTTGTTTCATTCCTCAGTTACACAGTCCGCTTATGAATGCCACAGATCAGAAGTGTATGAGATTGAGTGTAAAGGCATTGTCAAAGTCCGTAAGCCGCCATTTTAAAAGCTTTGTGAAAACTATAATAATACTGCGTTCAGTAGGCCTATGTACGGTGGGGAATTCCGGGGAATATCTATATTCTCATTATAGGCAGAACTGTCTGTTGCTCTTTTTTTTAGTACTAAGCAGGAACTTTTTGGCCGTAACAGTGCAGCCCCAGATTTTTTTTCCCTGAGTAGATAATGACGACCTTTTACTCTGCAGCGACACATTGCCTAAATAATTAGTCTGTACTAAACACTGAATGAGTGAATTTTCTATTTCTGTTCTGTATTTGTATAGAGTAACATTTTATGGCATAAGCGTAACATTTATACCATGAATTCAGAATTATACAAACAAAATAAGAAGTGAGTTACAAACTGTGTAACACACATTAGCATTGTGCACAGAACCCGGAGATTCAATAGAATCATGGCACATTAAAGTTTGTTAGTCCATGCCTTAGCTTCTGAAAATAGGCGTACAGAGTTTGGAGCATAATTTTGGATCACCAGTGAACAGGGAAGAAAATAGCAATAAAATAGTGTATTCCCACCAATATTAAAATAGAGTTCAGCAAATATCTCAGATTTGATTTTATAGCTTTCAAATAACGAAATTCGTTATCGCAAACACGTCTGTCAGATGGAAAATTAGATTTACAAAATTCTGCAAATGTATGGGCTCATGCAAAGTTTCACTTCACAAGTTCATTAGAAATGGTGGATTTTTTTAAAAATCAAAGTGTACCATTTTAAAGTTTGCAGGCTGTATTTCTCCAGTGTCACTCAATTCTGCTTGCCAATTCTGGATCATCAGGCGAGACTGACAATTCAACGTTGCGCTGTCTATGGTACTTGTATAATGAAATTAATATTATTGTATATTTATTCCGATGAAGTCATACGTGTCCTTCTGCTATGGGACAAGAAGAAAAACAAATAAATATAAACATTGTTTCAGTAATTTATTAGCTCACTTATTGAATAACTTTGAAGAGAAAAGTTATTCCCCGAAATTCTTCACTTTTAATTTTGGATAATTTTTTCTTATGGAACAGTCACAAACATAACGATAACATTATTCATTAACTGAACAAGACAAGTTCCTCATAAATGATGTATCGCATGGTGTGTGGTTCAAAGTCTCCGCAAATAATGCTGAACTGAATTGGTAAATTCAGTATCTCACAAGTAATACACATGTAGGGGGGTATAGCTAATTCCCTATAGTGGCGCCTCCCATTGTATATAATAATTGAACCCGCGTCTGCTGGTTAAAATAAAATAAAAAAAAAGGTGAGACACATTCTATCTCTTTCCAACAGACTTGCATGGCCTTCAGCTACTTTTTGAAACGAAAGAGAATTTTGAAATTTTGTCTTTTTTTCATTTCTCTCACAGATCACCATCTTCTAGTGGCCCTCGTATGCCATGAGTATATGTGTGTATATGTGTGCGTGTTAGAGTGTATGTATGTGTGTGTAAATTTGATTATTTATTTGTCCGGGTGCTTTTCTGGTTGACTATAAACGCATATGATCAGCTAGAATTGACTTAAATACGAAATCTCCTGTGTTGCAAGTAGAGCTAATGATGAATTCATGACATAAAGGGAGACGGCCATTTCAAACGAAAACAACAAACAAACAAACAACACTTTGTCCAAAGTTTGCCTTTCACGTTCTCGAGTGCATGCCCCATCCTGGAAGCAGAGTAAAAAGAGCGAAGACTTTCACATATTTATTTCTGAAAGCCGTAAGCAAAATATTTACATCGGTATGGCGTCAACTAAAGAGAGGAGCTATGATTTGCATTTCTGTTGTCGTAGTTATCCACCCCAGGACATACATGCATGCATACATTTATACATACACTAGAAGTTATCCACAGCCTTCGTGCGAGATTTCAAAAATATAGGTTTAGTTCTTTGTACACCTTATACCTTTAGGAGGATAATTAATATAACCGATACTGCTCTGCCACTTAAAGTGTGTGGCAAGCGTATGCACCTCGATGCTGATATTTTGGTTGATTAAACTGAATGTTACTCAAAGAAAACGCGTTTTGAACGCGTCATACTACCGAAAGTACAATTCGGATCAAGCACCCTCACGAGTTTATTATTCAATTATTGCCACATTTGTAGAATAACGTCAAAGATGATACGCTCTTTTCGGATTTATATACATAGAAACACAGGCTCATATGCAACAACGTTGTGTATCAAAATTTGTAGATGGATCCATTCAGCAGTTTTCGAGTCCATAAGCTTATTGTGGGTTTTCTTGCAATTTTATAATATAGATGGATAGGTAGATAGATATATATATACATACATACATACATACATACATACATACATACATACATACATACATACATACATACATACATACA
>JBCEWB010118297.1:0-11584 GCA_039654565.1 Peronia peronii
TAGATAGATAGATAGATAGATAGATAGATAGATAGATAGATAGATAGATAGATAGATAGATAGATAGATAGACACTCAGATAAACAAATAGACAGATATAATATAGACAGACACTTACATAGACAGAGGGGGGATGGGTGAGAGAAAGGTATAGATAGATTATATGAAAGACAGACCGTTGTAGGAAGAGTAAGATGTGAAGAAGGCGTAGGGGAGGAATTATTCTGATGGTGCAATGCTATCTGGGATGAAGGAATGGACCATTGTTTGGGGCGGTCCTGTCCAGACAGCGCGTAGATAGCTAGGCAAACCAACGCTTCTAATCTCTCAGCTCTAGCTTGTAAGTGGACACCTTGATTCCTTGTCATGCTAGCTGGGTTCTTCAGGCTCAATATGGCAGATCGTTTTTTTTTTTATATTGTTCAACCTTATGCAAGTATAGATATATGAACAGGATAAAGACAATAACGTGAAATGTCAAATTCATGACACTGGTTTTCTAGGAAATTTTAGTTCAAGACACACTTAATAATTATATATAATATGCTTATTTATATATATAATTATATATAATATAAATACTTTCAGAGAGTACATTGAATAACACTATAACACAATTGAGGATCAAATAAAAACTCGCCATGCGAATGTAATCACTTTTTTACAATCGTTTGTTGTTATTCTGGGACATTATTTCTAACCCCTATTAAAAAAAAAAGAATAAAAATTAAAATAAATAAATAACATGAAAAAGAAAGGGGGGGGGGGGGGGGGGGGGAGGGCCATCAGCTGTGAAAAGAATTTCCTTTTTGAGCGCATATAAAGTCGTATCTTAACCCGCCTCTTTTTTTTTTTTTTTTATCTTGCTTATCCTACAGTTAACATAAGATCTTATCATATCTTATCTTATTGATAAAATTATCTTTTCTATATCTTATCGTATCCTGTCTTATCCTACAGGTCAGAACCCCCAGAGCGGTATGACCACAGGGAACGGTATGAACAGGTATCCAGGCGGTATGTGGGGGATACCCTTCCCCCTGCAGGCAGCTTTTTATGACGTGGACTTCTCGAAACTGTACAAGGCCGAGATTATGTCCCAGTTACTGGGAAGTTCTCCCTGGGCAAGGTCAGTAGTGCCTCTCACTCATATCTGCTGGCAGCTTTATTATTTATTTATTATTTATTTATATATTTATTTTGTTCCTTCTCGTCTCCCCCCTTCCCCATTTGTTTTCCTTCATCCACCCCTCCCCATTTTATGTTTTGTTATGTTTTTTGTTCACTCTCGTCTCCCCCCTCCCCCTTCATTTGTTTTCCTTCACCCACCCCTCCTCATTTTTTTTTTTCCATTCTCATCTCCCCCTTTCCCCTCCCCCTCTTCATTTGTTTTCCTTCATCCACCCCTCCCCATTTTTGCTGGGTTTATATTTTGTTGTTGTTTTATCTCGTCTCTCTCTCCTCCCCTCCCTTCATTTGTTCCTTTCATCCACCCCAGCCCCACTCCTTTCAACCTTTTCTTGTTTTTTTGTTTTTTTTTTGTGTCATTCTTTAAACTTATTTTGTTGTTCTTATTTTCATTTCATTTGCTCAATTAAAAAAAATATATCTCATTATAAAACTGATTTTCTAATGTTATTGTTTTTTTTTTTTTTTACACTTTTTCCGTTTGTCTGACTAGATTTCTTTTTATCTATATATGAGCTGTATTTTTTCCCTTCTGTTGTTATTCTTTACATTTTTTCTTTCACTTTTGTTTTCTGTCTCTGGTCATTATTTTGTTCATTTTTACACACATTCACACTCTTTCTCCTATGAAAACCATCTGTCTCGCCTGGTATCTTCATTCACAGAGCCATAATTGGCCAGAAGCCAGTTATGGCTATTTAGAGAAAAACGGGGAAACCGATTTAATTCCATAACTTCACCTTTTACTTTAAATGGTGCAAGTTTCTATTTAAATTCAACGCTGAAAACAGTACTTTAAGAGCAATGTAATAAAAGACTCAACGCATTCTACTTTGACTTGAGCTCAGTTTGCCGAAAAATGATTTACGTCATTATCGTATGAGCGCAACAAATCTAACGGTAATTATTTCCTTCGCCCCAAAACGGGACTGCCGGGGCGTCCAACTCCCCCTTCCTGCAACTTTAATGGAACGAGGGGTTGATATTGATTACTGTAAAACTTGTAATGACAGTACACATGATATTAAACATTATTAGTACCCCGAATGTGACCTCTTCCCCAGGTTGTATGCTGGCAATTTGTACGACATGCCAAACTACTACTGGCTGACCTCTGGCACTCACAATGGTCAAGCCGCTGGCGCTGGTCAAAACCTTGGTCTGCTTGCGGCCATGGCGGGCAACAAATAAGATACAGATACAGGTAGGTACTGCTAGCTGACAATCCAGAGATCTTGTACAGAATAACTGAGGATGCTATGGTTACGTCACATTCTCTTTATGCCTTTCAACCTGTTGCGGGTGGTTATCTCGACGTTATGGTGATCTCAAGAAGGTTCGAACCTCAGTGCTCTCCACAGCAACGATCAACAGCTGCCAGAGAGGGGCATTTTTTTTTACTGAAGTCTTAGGCCGCCCTCAGTCTTGGTGACCGTCGGCAATCTCAAGATTGAGCTAACTACCATTAGGAGGTTGAAAGGCTTACCAAGACCATGATGGACCGCCTCAGGCTGTCTTCTACGCCCATTCTCTTTCAGACGTGAATGTTTTAGCGAGATATTCCAGACCTGTGAGCATCTGGTCAAAGGCATTCACTATACAAATTTTAATAAAAAATGTCAACTGTATGTACTGTACACAATTGGACACACTGGCATGCAAATCTGAGCTTTTGAAAAAAAAAATAGATAAAAAGGAAAAGATGAAGACCGTAGGCAGATTGGGGACAGGATTGTGCTACAAATTATATTGGCATATCAATGAATAATAATAATATCAAACTGATAAGAATTTAAGTGCCTAACACAAGGCAGCCCACATGTACGCTTCCTAACCTCAGGAAGCTGAGAATGCACCAACTGATTCCGTTGTGTCTCTCGAGGTAATGATAACAGTAGGTTGTACATCGCTTTAAAGCTGTACTGTGTGGAATAAGCGTTGCATATATCTCCTCTATTATTTGTTAGTTAACAGATCACATGAGGAAAAAAAGCCACATATTGCAGACAATTGGACATTCTGCATACAGTTATCTAAGCATAGAAAGAAAAAAAAGATAGATAAATGGGACAATTTATTTGTCCCGTTTCTTTTAACTGGACTAAGACGCTGTCAGAGCACAATTTTCTTTTCTTCATTTCTTTGTCAGTAAGTGATTTTGCCCTCACCATATCTTAATGTCAATGTCAAAGTTAATATTATCCTATGTAAGACTTACCATTCGACGCGCCCCTAACGGTACTCTCAGGTAATTATAATAAATTAACAGGTTCATGTAAAACTGTGTGTCAAGATCAGCGGTGGCAGTGATCTACATGGGGGATATCACTCGAAACAACTACCATTATCAGGATTACAAACTTAGACATACACACACACAATGACACATACAAACATGTGGGTGTTTTTTATTTCTTTCTTTGGATTTTTTCCAGGTCATCTTTCTTTCGCTCTTTTGTTTGTATTTTTTCCTCTCTTTCTTTTTTCTTTCCTCTGTTCTCTTTCTTATTTTCTTTCATTCTTATTTTTTCTTATTTTCTTCTGTCTGTCTGTCTTTTACTTCTTTCTTTCTCTCTTTTTCTTTCTTCCGTTTGCTCTGATCTTTCCTTCTTATTTTCTTTCTCTCTGTCCTTCTTCCTTTCATTCTCTTTCTTCCTTCTTTTCTTTTTTCTTACTTTTGTTTCTTTCCCCCCCCCCCCCCCCTTTGCCCCATTATCGTCCCACTTCTCTCTAAGTCTTTCTTCCTTTCTTTTTCTTCTTTCTATTTACAGATGTGTACTGTACATCATCAGGACCCTGACCCCCACGAATGTTGAAACTGGCCTTACATCCCTGACCAGATATCAATGTTATAGATTCTGACATATTACAGCAATGACCAGAGCCCACCGTGTGCCCAATGTTGAGGTCTCAACTAGACTAGTTAGAAAAAAATGTGCACATCTCCTGTCTAGCACGTGGCTCAGTGACAGTGATAGGTCAGCCTGAACTTTGATTGAGTGATCAGAGATATTTCTAATTATGTTGGACGAGCAACGTTCTACCAGAAGAATTGTCTTATAGCCTAGTGCTGATGCTAATTTAGTGACCAGAGACTCGTCCAACCAGAGTACATGTGCTTCAACCATAGCTTGCAAATAATGGGATGCCAGAATATAAGACACGTCTACTTATCAATGTTGGGTGTGATCACAGAATTCCTAGGCACGTAAACCATCCAGCTGTCTGATTCTGACATAGGCCTAAATCTTCCACCAGTTTACTAGATATTTATCTCTGAAAATAAATTACAGTCTTAAATATGAAATAAGAGACAAAATACTGTTTGCTCTGACAAGTTGCCTAATTTGTTCCATTTGCATGTTACACTTACAAGCAATACAGAATGAGGTCAATACCACTGCTGAAAACCAAGCCATAAAAACAAATGTGTTTATTTTTATATATATATTTACAAACATATGTAAAAATAAATCAGCATATGTAACAAACCTGCTATGCTTCCTGTTTTGTTTTATTTTTTTTTTAGTTTTCTTGTACAAGCATTTCATGTGCCTTTAATAAAAAAGTTTAAGAGCCTTTAGTGCTCAGCAGAAAGGTAAAAAGACGCCTTATCACAAGTCAAAATCTGATTCTACTTAAAATTGGTGGTGCACATCAGATAAAGATTACAGCGAAAGAAACTTGAAGAATTTACGTTCCATCAATTTTACACACCTCCATATTTCTTGTTTACTTGTTTTGATGTATTAAGTTAGTTATCTGTTTATGTCTTTTGTTGCCTGACATAGTCTATAGTAATGATGATGATGATGTCGATATCTGTGATCAAAATGTGTAGTCTGAATTCCCTGTTATCTATTCAAGATATTTTCCTGTAATCTGCTTGTTTGATCTGTGAACTACATTGTATATGAAGATTTGGATATCATGAGCTGACAAAAGTCACCTTGTTTAAGAACACAGTGGTAGGAAGTAATAGAATGATATATAGAGGCTCTGGGAGTGAAAAGGGTGAACAACAAGAATATCAACACACTCAACCAAAACGAGCTCTTCTGGCAAAGACATTTGCACCATTCAGCTCACTACTTTTACTTGTATTAAAGATAATAAATTTAATCCAAAAAGATGGTTATTTCATCGGAAATTTATGGATCTGTTTATTCAGCTTGAATAACAACTCATAATAATCATAGCAGTAACAAAGTCAATAATGAACTAGTGTAATTTAACAGAACTATCTGCTACTATTTATTCGGCAAGACTGGTCACTTTGGTCTCAATCTGGATCCCTTCTTTAGTCAGTGCATCAAGCACTGGGCGGTAAATATCTGGTGTGATTGGTAGAAGAGCACCACGCCTCTGAATTTCACCTGTGCAAGATTTCAGAAAAAATGAACACCTGGCACAATCCAGATAACGTGAACTGACCCAAGGTATAGCTTTAGCATGACAATAAAAAAATGGTACATCTACACCAAGACTTGCTGACAAAATACCAAAGACATGTTTGGCATAAATTATCTTAATTCCTTGGTAAGTTCTTGTAAATTTGTCCAGTAAGTCTGGCCAAAGGGTTTCATAGAAAATGAAATGTTTTTTTCTACTGTTTAATAGAAATGGCTATCAACTTCAGAATGTGCATGTTTTACTATGAGGTGAAGACAAAATTCCACCAAAACTGGTTTTGACATTTCTTAACAAACTTTTACATGGCAAGGTTTAGTCACTCAACCTCTTTTACAAAATGGTGCAATTTCCTCACACAAATCACAGGCCTCTCAACCTTGCTTGCATCCTTCAGTTTTTGACTTTCATCGCTAACGCATACTGATAAAATAAAAACTATGCTTGGGATATGGAGCTCTTCCTCAAAAAAATTCTGCTAGCTAACATCAACAGGGCAATAAAAATTGCAAAGGCATCCCAAATGAAAAAGATTTTAAACAAAGGATATCCTACACAATGGACATGCCGAATGAAAAATGCCATATTCAAAGGGTGTCCCAAACACAGATTATCCTTCTTGCACAAATATCAGCATCAGCTGTTGCATAACAATGCAATAACATAACAATAATAATCACCAATTATAAAAAAAGGAAAAGATCAGCAAGGTGTCTACACTGGAGGCAACAGCACCTGGCATCTTTAGAACTGAGTGATGAATCACTAACCTTTCACTACCAGATCAGCTCCGATGGCTGCGGTCAAGCCCACTGTTCTGGCCATCGCAGAGTAGCCCTGGTTCTGACCTAGTTCCAGTAAGTTGTAGGTAAACACCTGAGGCTGACCGCTGGCCGAAAGTGCCTTAATTACATTTCTCATCACTACCAGATCTCGTTCACCTGGACCTGCCAATAAATAAGAAAGAAGTGCACAATGATGAGACAGGCCTGCAAAAGCACACAGTAATTTTGGTTATATGCTTTTTTTTCCCTACCATTTAACATTCCAGTGAAAGTTCTACATAATCCCAAGCAATCATCAAAATCAGCATCATCTTAAATTTAAGACAAAGGCTATCAACTGATAACTAACTAAATACATTAAAAGAAACAAAAAACAACCTGGATGGAGAACTGATAATTACAAAACTGAATAACTGATGGAACTGGCCAAATTTTCTTAGCTGGATGGTATCACCATCATTATCATTTTAGACAAAAGTCTTGAACTACCAGACATTGACTGTCAAGTGGTAACTACTTTTACAAGTTTGATCACCCAATTTATATATATCTTTTGGTACATTTTTCTAATTATTAGAATATTCTACAATACCACGTGCAAAGGAGCCATGATCGTGCTGATATGCCAGAAAATTTAAATCCAAACCAATTACATGTATTGTCATCATCAGCCATCATTCTTTAAAGGTATAGACCACATCTAAAGACCTCCAATGAACCTAATTTTGAGACAATCATGATAATCTTGGCATTTCATTGCAAGAGTAATCACTCCCATTTACATCATCCTCAAACCTTATCCATTCATCATTGTTTTTTTTAAATACTCTTTTCAACCAGCTGAGGATGGCTATCTCGGCAGACAAACCTATCCTCTAGGGGACACTTATGACTTATTCTTACCTTCTTTCCTTGTTGCTTTCTCAGTGTTTGTCATATCAAATATTATACACTGAGCTAAAGTTAGAATCTCTGTTTTTTATTTGTAATTAAATTGCCTGTTGCCTCCTGTTAACTGAACTCTAGTTCATTATTATTCTCTTCTCCCATCTCACCCAGAAATCTCAGTCCCAAACCTCCATATCTTCTTCCTCTCTCTACCTTCTCCATAACCTCTTTTTTTCCTCTTTTTTTCTCTCTCTCTTTCACTTTTTACTCTTATCTCTTGATCTCGATACTGTCAGAGGAGATTACATATAAATATGTAAAAAGCTTTGTATTCATCTTGTGAAACAAAACTGAATGTATGATTATTGATAAGCAGGTATTGGTTGAAGTCTTAGAAGGAGAAAATGAATGGTGCTTTATGGAAAGTTTGGATTTTAAATTAAGAATTGTTTTCAGCTCATACCTGCCATGAATTTTAACAGGTACTCGAGTCCAGCCAGTGGAGATAGACTCTGATATTTTAAATATGAATTTTGGAAATGTTGAGAAGTATACTGAGACAATGATCACAGCTTAGGTTTCATTTGACAACAACTTACTATCCAACAGGTTACACAGGAAAACCTGCGTGACATTTTAGGAAACTTTATGAGAGAATAAATTTCCAAGAGATCATAGGAGGTTGTTGAGCTCTGGTCTATAAACAACTCTCGCCCCCTATGACTCTATGTAAAGAATTTACCATAAGCCAGTCTGGTGGCCAGGAGGGAGGTCAGAGCATCCACTGGTGTGGAGAGTTTGGGCACTGGTTCATCACCCCACAATCCTAGGCTGGAACAGTGAGGAGGAAAATCACATATGGATGGTTAAACAACAGAACTATTTGTCTTTCATGCATTATAAACTGTCATATTAAAAAAAAATGTAATGATTAATATCTCTCACAGCAACAGCTCCACAGTCCATCTCATTGTGGTGCAAATGGAACAAAACATAGCTGGTCTACACATTACTTTAGGCTAACATACAGACAAGGTAATGACCATTGGTTAATCATTTCCAATCAATAAATTTTCCCTACATGTCAGTATAATGATACAAACAGCGCTAAACTGTGAAACATTGCTGTTTGTTTTGTCAGATGCATACAGCAGGGTATTTTTTTTTTTTTGAAGGATTGAAGGATTTTAGAGGTATTCTCAGATGTGTATGTTGTGGTAACAATAGCAGGTGAAAAATGTCTCTGTGCTCAATGACAGACTCAAAATTCCCTAAAGCTAATCAACAATAATACTGTGCATAAAATTTCAATATCTGTGCTCTCAGATTTAAGAAAATGAAAGAATTATCACATTAATTCTGAGCCTAAAATAAAAAGAAAGTTTTTCATTCCCCAAAAGACAAAGAAATATTACCTTTCTAATAGATCAGGCGGCTCCATATTTAGTCCATGTTTCCTATGTAAACAGCTGATCACTTGTTCCAGGCTGGAGGTAACTGGTAGTTTCATCAGTGTACAAACAAGTCCTTGCTGGCAAAAAGAAAAAAAAAAGATGTATTATCAGGACACAGTCCTTCTTTGGGTGAAAGAGGATGGAAGGTGTGTGGTGGGAGAGGTGGGGCTATAGGGGGGAGTTAATGAAGCATTGCCCAGTAATAAAGAAGAAAAAAAAAACATATGAAAGTCATTTTTACAAAAAACAGTAAACTCTGAGAGTCATGTCAAACAAATTGTTTTTTTTTTACCTTATTAAATGATGACCACAGCCTGGATATAACAACTTAATTTACACACTATAGTTTAGAAGATGAAACATCAACAATATCTAGATTTTATGACATAAAAAAGATAGTGCTATAATGCACATAAGAAAGGTAGTACTGTGAGATTCACAGGTGTTTGTGATCCTAGATAAGTCTCAAATCTTCAATTAGCTTCAACAAATCAATTACTTTTGTTTCACCCACATATTATGTATTGCCCTTTGGTGGAAAGCTGGTGCAGAAATCAGCTCATATTTACCCAAGTGATTGGTGGTGAGTCTGGCAACAGCTCAGGTAAAACATGAGCACTGGTCAGGCCTAAGGAGAACAGGATTTTCATTCCTTCACAGAAACCCTGCAGGAGGAGAGAGGCAAGAACAATACACAATGCTAGAGCAAAGACCCTAAAATCATTAGTAAGTTAACTTAGCGATAAGTGCTGTACAGAAAAATATTCTTTTGACTGGCAATAACATGGTAACAAAAGCAAGACCAGTCATGTCTAATCTTAAAAACACCAAGAGATTGATCTGGTCAAAAAACTCTCTCATCATATTTTGTACTGGAATTCCTTTCTTAAACAGAATTTTGTGTTGCAACATGGTTTTCATTTTTGTCATCTTAAAGCATGAACTGTCATTTCTTAAATATGAATAGATGCAGCAGTTGACATTTTTAGAGTAAGCTACTTTTGTATTGGTGTCTCTGATGACTTGTTTTCCACTGCAGTTGTTTAATTATAGCACTAACGAATTATTTTTGGGGGCATTTAATTTTCTTTCTTTTGCCAATTTAAGGACAAGTGATATTCACAAATATTGTAAGTGAGGAAAAAAAAATTTGCTTTTGTTCTTTTCACTCGAAAAAAATTCACTGAAAAAATTCTAAACCTCCATCTAAAAATTCTGAACAAATTACATGAACCACAATACAAAAGACAAAAACTTGTCATTCCATCACAAATTTCTCAGAATTTTCAGAATTTCAAATGAGAAAGGCATAAAAGTAATTTTGTTTTTATTTTTTCAATGCCAGAGACTACTTCATCCTCTCATTTGCAGGAAAAGAGGAGTAATTTCAATGCCTGAAGAAAAATACCCATTCTCTCACTTTCTCTTTCTATCTTTCTTTATTTTTGGATTGCAACTGTGTACATGTATCTAATACTTTTTTTTTTTACATGTTCTATAGTGTTGACACATTGAATCTCTCTGTCCGTGTGCCTTACCTTGTATCTGAGGGTTCCTCTGTACAATGTATCAGCTTTCTGAAGGTTATAGATGTCTCTGTACACTGTGGCATCTCTGTTGGGCAGGTCCTCCAGCTCACATCCATTCACCAGGTCTGGTATAATGTGTGGCTTGTCAAAGATACCACCAGGTGGCACCGTCACTAGCTGCAGAAAGATGCCAAAGTTCAGAAAAAGTGGTTAATGGAGATTATTTTTCTATTTTTTTCATCAACCTGGTTACCTTCCTTTATGGTCACATTTACTTTTCTCTTTCAGACATTTGAGAGCAGCCGTCTTGATGGGTTTCCTTTTGTCGGGCATAGAGCTTTTAAGACAAACATTGTGTGTTCATCCGTCGTAGCGACGAGGATCATCTTGTCATCATCTTCTATGGAGGTTTGGGGTCTCTTGGTCTGTGGGTGCATAGGTGACTGGTCAGGCCGATTCTAGCTCGGAAGGTTTGCTGACAGTGTGGGCAGGGGATAGTGACAGCAACTGGGGATCTGTTGGCGCTGTCTTTCCTGGCTTGTCGGTGTTGCTCTGCTGTAGCTGTTCTGTTGGCCTCACAGTTTTTGGCGCTTTTGTGGACGACAGCGTGCCATTCACTTCTGTCCAGAGCTGTTGTTTCCCAAGAATCAGGGCAAATGTCGAAGGCCTTGAGTGAAACTTTCAGGCTGTCTTTGAAGTGTTTTTTCAGGGGCCCACGGGAGCGCTTGCCACATTTGAGTTCACCAAACAGTAGTCTTTTTGGAAGACGGTGGTCTGGCATGAAAAATCACGTCCGGCTATTTGTTAGAAATTTACAACATGAAACAAAAAAAAAATGAACATTTTATGGATTAAGGAAAATATTTTTTTCTGACCATATTAATTCGTCTCTACAACACTTGAACACTGCAACAGTCCTTGTGTCTGACAAAAAGAAGTAAATGAGTTTGTGATAAACAACACAGCTGAGATGGTATCAACGTACAATAGTCAACATAAATGAAACTGGCACTTGAGAAAAAATTTTTAAAAAAACAACTTCAGACAAGAAGACAAAGTTCACTGTTTCAGTGAGAGCAGAGAAACTTAATTTAAGTAAGGATAGTTACTCGTTTTCTGACTGATCTAATTTGATGAATAACGCCTTGAGAACTGATAACTTCACAGAACATTAGGCCTTGGAATGACCATACTACAGTACTGAAGATTATGAATGAAAAGAAAATGGCAATATGACAGATCAAATCTGGGCTGAGATAGCCCCCTACAGAGGCTGAAATGCCATAAACTTAAATAACCGACAGATGGAATGCAAAGTCTGATGTTTTGG
>JBCEWB010118308.1:0-27407 GCA_039654565.1 Peronia peronii
GGCTACATCATGTACTGTTGGCCTACAGACACAGGCCTTGGCAACGGCGACTGGCAGGACCACTGCCCATAGCAACACACGGGAGAACGCAGTTTTCTTGCTGGACTGTGAGTGAAAACTATTCTCCAGCGCATTCAGAATGATGCCAAAGCATGAAATGCGGAAAAACTAGTACAAAATATCCGAATTCATCCGAATGTGGAAATTTTTATTCAAGGCACGGAATAGCAGGATACTGAGTCGAAATGCGGGATGATCCCGCATAAGGTGGGATGGTAAGCAGGTCTGGGGCGCACGTCCTGGAGGTGATTTTTTATAAATTATTAAAGATAGACTATTTTCCATCGAATTCGGCACATTCACATTAGAGGAAAACAGTGAAAAAAAATTGGTTTTTTGTACAGTTGCCATGGCAATGCCGCCATATTGGATTTGGTCATCTCTAAATTAACTGATTTTAAAATCTATCTCCTCTGTCAAATTTCAACGGAAATTGATAAAACTTGGTGAACATATTGTTAGACATAATATCTGAAAGGTTCCTTATTTTCAGTCCTCCCTATGAAATAGTAAATTTTCTAGAAATTTTTTTTAAAATGCCACGTAACAAAAAATCAAATTTCACCATTTTTTCATACTACATACCCATTTTTCTCTAAAACGTACCAACCGAATGAGCCGCGCGGCGCATATGTACGTTTTTTAGTCTTATTATGAAAATGAGGCATACCAAATTTGGTTAGAATCAGTTTCGCAACAAAAAAGCAGATAGCAAAATACTGTCAAAAAACCGGGTTTTGAGACAAACATATTTGAAGTTTTTTTTCAGCGAAAAATGGACATGGAGAATTTTTTGTTTCGCTTTCAGCCTCGGAACAGCACTTTTTTACATACTAGCCGTCTCTCCATGATTTCTGTGTCTCATGTTGCTGTTTTTCAGCTTTCTGGGCGTATCTTTTCTCAAATTTTGCTCCCTAACCTCATCATTATAAGGGCTCCCATAGAGTAAATACCAGGTTCTTGAGGGTCTATATGTGCCTCCCATATTTTTTTTTGTCCAAACCAAGAGTGTCTTGACCTTTACTATGGCATATAGTCCACAACTGAGATCTGAAGCACCAGAAAGAAAGGAAAATTTCACTATTTACAGGACGTGGAAATTCATTTTAGACCGCCATCACTGATAATCTGCATGATCAGCAGTTTTTTCGCCTCATAGTGGTCATCCACTGTCCATCCCTGGCACTGGGGTTCATGATATTGCTAGAGGAGGTCATAATCAAATGTCTTATGCACTTTTGCCTAGATATAATCATATAGCGATGATCTACAACTGCATGTAGCAGCCAGATGGAGCCAAATCCTGGTTGATAGTAGGCTAGGCCTACCGTTGAATGACCAATGGTCAAACACGTTAGAATGGACATATCCACTTTTTGATACCATTTTTATATGCAGAAATGGCCCGGCTTTTAAGAGAAAACAAAAACCCAAAATCGCATTTTTTGAGCAAAATCCATATTTTGGGATGCGCCCAAAATGCTGAAAATATCTGCATGAGCAATGAAGTCTGGTTGCATCAAATCACCTTTAGATAAAATCCAGTGATACTAACTCCTCAAATTATAATTGGAAATACAAATTCTGTCAGAAAATAAAAAGGGAAAAAGAAGGCAAATGTGCTGTGGATACAAAAGAAAATATCGTACAGAATCAATCCTATCTAATACCCACAGGACAACTACATCAGTTCTGACAACTATGTGGAAAAGTAACTCAGTGGTAGCAGTAATCCATGAAACAGCTGCAACAATGCTTATTTATGAATGACTTGGACAACCTACATATACTACTTATGCGGAAATGCACTAAACTGAAGTTGCATTCAAATACAGTGGTCTCCACCTAAGAACCCATGGCCTGAGAGCCCAGCCTGCCTAAGTGTCCGCCTCTGCTGCAAAATGTGATTTTTTCTCTTGAATTCAACCCTCTAAGAACCAGCTCCCAGCTAAAAAATCTGCCTATGAGCCTGGTGTCAGGCCAAGACACACAAATACTCATGGTGAAATTTCACATCTGATTGTCTACTTGAGAGAAATGCAAAGTGCTGAATGTGCAGTAAAATGGCAAGGGGGTGGAGGGAACTGATATATGAGGAGAGGAAAGTGATCGTTAGTGTATGAGTGCATAATCATGCCGCCCCATAACTATTTCTTTGTTTGATAACACATGGGGCACTGCCTGTGAGTGACTCTATGTATAGGGAGGAATAAGTTGAACCTCCTGACTGGTCAATTGTTTTTCTACTTTGGTTAGTCTGACTAACTTTAAATACTTTAGCACTCGTGCGATTATCTATGGAAAACAAATCATGTTTTCATTCAACAATAATACCGTACATGGAAATCACTTGACCTTTGAACTCTGGGCATTACTGATAAAATTATACACTAAGAAAGGTCAGAAATTGTTACATCTAATAACAAAATATTCATGTGCATAGGAAAGAAAGCTGTTCTCATTCACATAGATAAAACTTTAACTAACGGAAACAATCAACTTAGGATTATAGCAGTTGGGGCAGTGGTCAGATGGGTTGTATAATTGTTCACGATGCCTAGAAACTGATCTGTCTAAGAACCCCCCTTTTTTTTTGTCTCTCAGTGACTGGGCTCTTTGTCGGAGACCAGTGCATAGGAATAAAGGCATGTGTTGTTTACACGATGATGTCACCATAAAGAGAAAGTCATTTATAGGTTACGCAAGCATGTATTTGATATAATGAATAAGAAACTGCTTCACTTACCTGATGTTTTCATGAAAAATTTGACATTTTGTCCTTCACTTCCCCGAGAAGCTCTCAATTCCACCATACTGGAATTCACATATTGAGCTCTGGATTTGAATAAATCACATCATATTTTAGGACCTGAGCTATCGTATTTGTCAATCATGAATACATTACTACCGTAAGGTTTACATGTCTTGATGGTTACAAACACTACTGGAAGTTATACAAAACTTTCATGATCATGCTTCGATGCCATCTATTGAAAGTAATGCCTTTAATTCATTCTTCTTAACTATGGACAGCAATGTTCAGAAAAGACAGCAGAGGAAATTTATTACAATATTCATTGAGATATAAAGTAAAATTTTCACTGACATTGTTTGAGAGGGACTTCCTGGCAGAAAATCTTGACAAGAATTAAGTTCATTTTTGGAGACTGACAATTTTTGGTTAAACAGCATGTATGAAATTTTAACTGAGACATGTGATCTTATCAGAAGGTCAGAGAACTTCAATACAACCTTACTGGAATCACAACAGAGTGAATTGCAAATAACTTTTCTTACATTTTGCCACTGATCATCATGTGGTAGGCTGTAAGAGGTGGATAGTCTAATCCCCAGTACTGCAGATCATTCTCAGGTGTGTCCACATACCTGAAAAAATCACAGATCTAAATTACGGACAAATATATTGAACATATCCTATGATAAACTGATATTTAAAAAAAATGTTTCCTCTGAAACTCATGCCTACTTACCATTTTTTTTGCACATTATAATTGTTAATGGATGTAATGAATTTTACAAGTACAAATAAATGCAAATCTTGCTGTATAATTTTCTGTAGGATGTGACATTATAAAAAGGCTTGGTTCCACTAAGATGAGGACATAGCTGTCTGGTCCAGTGTTGTCTTCAGGTTCCAAGAATATTGTTCGTCCATCATAATGACGAGAACCATCTTGTCATCTTCTTCCAAGAATAATCACTGATCAATTCACAGTTTACTGTAGCTGTTGTTGCATAGTCTGAGGAATTGAAAATGACTGGACACTGGATAGAGGAAGCACATTTCTGTCAAATGACTTTAAATTTGTAATCTTTTTATAAGTGTCTTGTCTATGCAGAGGCAAACATAAATGGTGCCCATAGAGAAGAACAAAATGGGCTTACAAGACAAAATTTGACAGTATGAAGAAATGATTAATCTGATAACGAAAAAATTTCATTTCTGTTATTACCATGGCCATGATACAAAGCATTACCATTGATCACTGGGCAGATTCACAGTAATTTCCATCCAGTGACGCTGAGCTTCAAAATCTCCAAACATGGGAGGTTTACCTTCCCCTGAGGAGTGGATAATATAAAATGTATTTCCGCATGGACAAATAGACTATTCGTTTTCGTATAAAAGAACTGAACCTTCACCCAAATAAATGGATATATACCAGGGACAAAATCAGTCATACTATTTTACTTAAGAAGAAGTAAGATTCCTTAACCAGGGAAATTAGTCGTCAAGATTTGCTTCCTGTTCAAGGCGAGAACAGTCAAGATTTGCTTCCTGATCAGGGAAGTGGCAATCAAGGCTAGAAATTGATATTAGGAAGAGTGGCAACAATATTATTAATAGAACCTCAAGTAGCGTCTAATTTGATGGAGCAGACTTAGCTTAAGTCTGTGTAACACACAAATTGTTCCTCACAAAGGGTATCTAAGCAACAATGCTAACAAACAAAACTACTAAAATTCCCCCCTCAGGGAATTGTTACTTTAATTTAATCTAACTGACAACAGTGAGGATGTAAGACACATGAAACATTACATAAGTTTTACATAGATGCTACCCTTTCCTCCCTGCCACATTTGGAAGAATGATGGTAAAAGCTGCACCAATTCTTAATAGAACAGTATTCACAGCATACCACTATTTGAAATAAAAAGATAGCCTGAGGTTCATTTATCTGCTTACTTGTCCCATATTTAGAAGTTTTTACACTTTAAAAATTATACTGTAAACCAAACAGTAAATAAATGATTGTCAATGGATCTCAATTTTTCACAACCTAAAATTGAATCCACTTGTAAATAAGGAATTGGATTCTAAAGCAGTCGCTTTAGATTTAGATCTAGTCTATCATTTTTTTTAAAGAGATGAAATTTCTGGGGGTTTTATATAACTTGTGATGATGCTGTGGATAACTGTCAGTTATCAATAAGTTAATATGACTTGACCTACATTAATAATAAAAACCAATTGTGTGATTTTCTAATTCTTGTAATGGAAAGTTGTGAATTGATTCCATTGTTCTATAATATAATAAATGGACTGAAAATCAATGGACTGAAAATCATGCTTTTCCAATTTTCTGTCCGATTTTGGAATGGAATACTCATTAACAGCTTTTACTTTTCCCTTTATGATTTGTGGTTTAACTTAAGTCCATTACGTCATTTACCAATCAATGAGTCCAGTGCGTCATTTGTATGGTGAACAATGGTACTCTATTCTTTGTTTCCTCAAAGGAACAATTTTCGCTGCCTGCAGACCTGCCTACCCTAACAACAGCGGATGAAGGATATCTGACTCAAAAAGGAGGAAAATCAGGGAAAAAGGAGGGAAATTTACCGACCCATTGTTCCTGCTTAGAATTACTATGTATTACATAACAAACCAACAGAACATCCACATATGAACATAAGGTTTCACTCGATATAAATACATGTACTACATATTAAGTTAGATCTGCAATTCTTATATTATTTGCCAATTCATAACATAGTGAACAGTTTTACTTTAATTCAAGTATAGATCTAGTGCATTTTGCACTATTCACAAAAGTCAGGAAAATTCTTTGCACAAATTTCTATTCTTTTGTGCCCTCCTCTTACATTACTGAAGGAGTACATGGTAGGTTCATGGTCAGCCCGCACCCAACATCCTCGTTTTCCCTTTGATCCAATGCTCTGACCACTGACCGTCGTTTCACATCTATCTGCTTCTGCATGTAACAGTTAGTAATACTAAACAATGGATTCTCGATGGTTCTGATTGCCTGTGGGAAAGTAGAGGACAGTGCCGGTGGACTCACATAGTTGGCGGGACTAAGTGCAGGTGGCGGATAGCAGTGAATGGAGTGAGGAAAACTGACTGGACTATAACTGATGCACGGCAGTGAAGTGGTTAAATTCTGGCAGTGACAGTGATAGTTATCACAAAAAGGAATAGGTGTAATAGCCATTTCATAGACAGAAAATAGCCCGTGCGTGAGACAAGTCTCGTCACTGGCACGGCAGCGACATTCGAACAGAATGACAGGTCGGTCAAATTTCATACCAAAATCATGTCAGAATCACCGAGACTCAATCATTTTTTTTTTCATCCCTCTTCCGTAAAGTAAGCAGACGTTTATTAATGCTAAAAACACAATAAATACCATTAAAATTGCCCTACATCATATCCAACAGCTCCATTCTTTTTGATGGACTCTTCAAGTGCCTTCTGAATGGCTTTGGTGAAGAGTCTAATCTTTTTTTCTTTTCATCTCAATCCCAGATGCATTGTCCATACTCTTGGCCTTTTGTTTACTTTGCGCAACAATGGTTCTTCCTCTTCCTATCATCTCATAGATCTATGTTGTATCTGAGCGGATTTTTACCAGGTGTAAAGGTCATGAGACCTAGATCTAGTTTTCTTTGAAATGAAGATTGTGTGGGACTGGTGGTATCTGGATCTGAGAAACTAGATCTACGCAATGAGCTAGGAACTGATGATGTGTTCTTTTGTTGTTGTTCACCAATGTCTGCAACCCGTTTCCATCGCTGTGCTCTTGCTTTCGTGAGAACGTCGATCCTACCTGTGTTTAGATTCTGCCATGATTGTTTACTTTCTCCAGAGATGGGATGAATAGCTTACAAATGGCTGGATGCCCAAAACTTACAGCAAGACCAGGTTATTGATCTATGTGGTACACATGACATGTGTGCCAGTTGCCTAGTGATCCGAAGCCACCATATTGCTAATTACATGCCGACTAATCAGGAAACAGTACGGAGAAACCCGAGCCAATGAAATTTTTTAATGATCTCAGAGCTAGAATCGAGACCGTCCGAATGTGAACGATGTTAGTAAAGTTGGTCAAAATCACAAAAACGTCATACATAGCTGGCTATAAATAAATTCTATATAAAATTGAGAGCTCTGATTGTCTACTAAAAGAATGCGAATTTAGACATGGGAAATCCTGACCTTTACAATGGTATGCTATGTTATGGGTGAATCAAAGAAATGCAAGCTGTTTTCGGTGATAGAAAAGCAGTGTTTTTATGACATTTTTCTACAATTTTGTGACAACACGGGAGAGGTTATATATTTCAAAATCATTTTTAACATGGTAAACGTCTAAATGTTGTTTGTTGTTTTATGATCTAAAGATGCTAAAAAAGCCAAAACAGTCAAAAACCCCAAAATGGAAAAATGACTCAAATTTCATAAAACTGGCTGCCTTAACAATTTTATGTTTCCTCAGTAAGTAAATTTGAATGATAGGCATAAAGACAGATTTTTAAAACTTTTTCTTCTCTGCTGTTCCACATTCAGAGTTTTCCAAAAAAGTTCAAGTTTTAAGCATTTTGGAGTTCCTCAAGAGTCTTATCTGTGTAACCAAGCTTATTCACCACCAACTATTGTTCACCAAGCATCTGTCTGAGTAATGTTTTCAGGCTTTTCCCGTTTGTCAGTCATCTCTACAAATTTACAAATGTGTTTGAGTTGTATTACGTGATTACGTATGTGAGCATGTCTCGAATCGTGTCTGTATACCATGTTATGAATTTGTGTGTATATTGTTGCCCATGTTTGTTTTGAGGCATATTTCGTTTGTGGTTGTTCAATATTTTGGTCCTGCTGTAAAGCGCTTCAAGCCCTCCAGGGGTGAGGCGCTATATAAATACCCTTTATTATTATTATTATTTAAGTAAAATTTCAACAATAACATGATAGACAAAACCCTGAAACATGACCATCTGAATACCATACTCATGGCAAAATCTGGTCCCAACCAGTGACCAGCTTCTCATTTGCCCCAGATCTGACTCCATTCATGCGGAGGCTAAGAGGGCCCATTTGAACTGCAAAACATCGTGATAGGATTTATCAATGATGCATCTTCCCAAAGTAACTGAAATTGTTACTTCAATTCCTATATTTTTGTTGATATTTGATCTGTTTTCTCTAACTGTGCCTAACGTGGTGAAAGGCCGTTGCTATTCGGACCCGGGTCCCCATAGAATATTTTTGCTATATGGACCCGGGCTATGTTTAGAACCTCCTATGGACTCGGAACTGGAGGTATTTTTAGAACGGACCCGAGGCCCCACAAAATCTTTTTGCTAGTATATGGACCCAGAGTTATTTGGGCCACATGCTTTCTAAATATTTTGGCTTGCCACCCAGACTCAAGTAATGATCTAGTACTTGGTAGATCTATCGGCTTCCTATACCGACAGGGTGTCCCTTTTACTAACGGGACACGGGTCGTCTTGGTGCACAAATAATAGATCTAATAGAACGGTATATTAAATGCTTGCTTTAGACAATGGCTCTTTGCCTCATCATAACTCTATCAATTACACTGTATTAAGTTATATATCTATATCTGAGTCATCTAAAAAAAAATTAAAAAATAGCCCGGGTCCAAAAATATTCTGTGGGGACCTGGGTCCGTTCTAAAAATAGCCCCAGGTCCGTGATCCGGGTCCACGAGGGGTGTTCCAAAAATAGCCTGTGTCCGTATAGCAAAAATATTCTATGGGGACTGGGGACCCGGGTCCGTATAGCCACTTCGGTGGCGAAAACTGGTCCCACTAAGATACAAAGATTCAGGGAATTTTTCACACGGGAAAAATCAGTGAAATAACATCCGCCAATTTTCATTACGTCTCTCCCTCCTACAACTTACGAGACACTAGTGGACAAAAGCCTGAGATCTATTTATTAAACCGCATTGTCGCTGGTGTGAATGGTGCATGGGGCGGGGGCAAGAGTCTGCTGTTACACTGAGCATATGAATGCAAGGGCTGTGAAGAACACAAAATATCACACCTGAATGGCCCCACATTGACACGCATACTCGTACAGTTAGTGATACCATCAAAACTATCAGTAGTTGTGAATAAAAAGCAGTTGAGTACACGGAAGACGTGGAAAGCGCCATATTGGCTCCAACGTAAACACCGCCATGTGACGTATTTCCATTTCTCTCCCCATCATTTTTATCTTTTATTTACAAGAGTTCAATGGTTGCCGAGCTTATTAACTTTCTATACGACGGAGAATGGTTTTGTGTACAAAGTTGCTGGGCGTACTGATTATTGATCGAATGCCGAGCGTTCAACGACTCGTGACGACTGCTGTGAAGGGAGATTCTATTACTACAGGAAATAAACTTGTTTGGGCGAGGTATTTATCTGGACTTCCCAAGCAGGCGACATTTGTCAAAACAAGAAACTTGCGAACAGAAACTCGCCACTCACTCTCATTCTCATCGCACGACAAGGGCTGTCGCTCATTATCTCTACTGCAGGTTGATCGTCGCGACTTGCCCAAAGCTGCGCGGACACGATTTCGTTTCTCATCACTTGGCAATTTGAGCTGCCTATCTGTGAGGTTATATTCAAATAATAGCATTGTCATTGAGAGTGAAATAATTCCATATAAAATGGCCAGTGAATTCAAAGGACAAATTGTTGTCTATTCCATTCTTGGATGTCCACATTGTATGAAAGCCAAGAACTCATTAAGAGAACTTGGTTTGCCATATACTGATGTGAGATTAGATTTGTTTCCTCATATCAAAGCAAAAGTGATGGAGAAAAGTGGCATGCGCACTGTGCCACAAATTTACTTCAATGAAACTTTGGTTGGCGGGAATGACAAGCTCAATGAATTGGTATGCATTATGCACGTTCTTTTTTGTTTAGTACCAGCAGACATGTTTACATGATTCATGTGACACTGTGAACTCACACTTTTTACCTATCTCTATTTCGTTGTTAAATGAAGAGTAAATAAGTACGAGATTATGATTGTTCTTCAAATTTGCTAAAACTTTGAAATTCTTTTGTTGAACTCAAAATACTGGAATTTGTGGACATTCATTTCAATGTTTTTTCTTCTGAATCTTGATTTCCTGTCAAGATAAGAGTCATGTCACTGATAGAGGCTGATGGGGTTACACCACATAGACGAAAGGATTCAAATTGCAACAGTTAGGCCAAGTATGGTATATTGATCAGGAAAATTTCAGTTTATAAGTTATAAAAACTTTTTAAAAAGCTCAGCTTACTAAAATTTCCACTTTATTTGCTGCATTTTAGAGAAATCTTCCCCGCCAGTATAACTGGAACCAGATCTAAACCTTATTGATTTAATTGATTGCATAGGTTTTTGTAACACAAGTTAGTTCAGATTAGGAAAAACTGGAACTGAATGCTTATTTTGTACTTTCTTGCAACATGAACTGCTATGTTCAGGAAGCTTAGGAGTAGGAATTTGAGATGGGAAGGGATCCTGGAAGTCATTTTGAAAAACTCAGGAGGCCAATAATTTTTAAAAACATTACCATCAAAATTGACATGGCCAAATGAAAAAAATCTACATTATACATTGTAGTTGTAGCAATAGAACTGAAATCATTTAATAATTTTGTGGTAATTTTGCTCCCCCCATATTGTGTAACTTTTCTATAATGGAAGGCTTCCTCTTCTACATTTTTCAACAGATTTGATTGCATGAAATTTTATGCACACATATTTTTCAGTTCAATAGCTAAAAATGAGTGGAGATTTTGATAACTTGCTTTTTGTTTTTTGCTATTTTAAAAACTCAGTAATACAGAAAAGTGGATTTTCAAAAATATTGACCTCAAATTTCTCAAAAATTTTAAAATATGAAAAACTTCCCCAAATTACTTGTTTTATTTTGTTTAGTCTTGCATTCAGACCAAATTTCATGATACGTACTCCAGAAATAGAAGAGTAGGTTGCTTATAACAATATTTGTCCTGATAAATCTTATTTAGGAAATGCATAAAATTTAAAGTTTTTTTTTTTTTTGCTTTCAACCTCAAAGCATGATTGCCTTTGATATTGGATTCCCCCCATGACGACTGTGTCTCATTTTGCTTTTTTTTTTTTTTGGCCTTTACTCACATCTTTTCCTCCATTTGTGTATATGGCTGCCATGTCTTCCTCAATTAAAACTGACTGTGTTTTGACCCCTGCTATCCACTTAAATTATTACTTAAAGTAGCATTTATAGATAAGAGTAAATTCCACTCTCTTTAGGGCATGGAAGTTCATTTAGGAGCAGTTGATAAATATTTTTTTGCTAATATATTTTATGGTGTTAACCTCTCAAAGAGTTAAACAGTATCCATCCCTGGCAATGGGTTGTTTTCCTACTTTGGTCGGTCTAGCTAATTCTTCAAGTGACTTGAGTCACTCTTACGGTTATCCCTAGGGAAGATAGCCATATATATATATGTTTTGATTGAAAGAGAAACCATCACATTGAATCTCACTTGAATGTTTTTAAGAAGTTGGACATTATTGATGAAATTATACACCGGGAAAGGTCAGGAAATGCTTATGCTAGATCTAATTAATTTCAAAACACACTCGCGGTGGTGTAAGTTCATATCTTCATAGATAAAATTTTAACTAATAGTAATGATCAACCACTCCTAACAGTCAAGTTAGTGGTAGATGGGTTGTGTAATGTTTCAATCCGCTTAAGGGTCCATCCACTTCAGAGCCCCCCCATCCCCCCCCCCTTTTTTTTTTTCTCCTGGTAACCGGATTTTTAGGCAGAGACCATTGTACTGAATCTTTTTTTCAGCATCAGTTCCTGCACATACACCCCTCACTCGGTAATATATGTGCCATAAAAGCACTCCCTTCTCATTCTTTCCATGGAAATCTTTATTATTGTAATGCTTTTCACCCAGTTAAATATAGTCAGTCTGGCGAAAATTTGTACATTTCTTCCTTCTTTTTCTGCCATTCTGCTTTATCTCTGCCATCCTCATGTGGTGATGAGATCATGTATTCATTCATCAAATAAAGTGAATTTAGTTTATAATAATGTCTAACGCAGTTTTTTTTCATCATCATAATATGATGAGTCAGATTTTCTTTGTCATCACTGACAAAATGAGATAGATGTAGGCTAGATTTTGGTCTTCTGAGTCATGGCATGGAAAGGGAATGCTACATGTAGGTTATTGCTACTTGATTTTGTGGCACTTAAATCAGAAGCAAGGAAAGATCATCATAAATAAGCCATCAAGCACCATCATCTGTCATGCTGCTGGTCATCATAAGATCACTTTACTTTTGTTACCTTCATTCTACACTGTGGCTGCCACAAAATTTATGTCATGCTGATCCAAAGAAAGCTACCATATACCCTCTGATTTTTCATATCAAAGTGTGTCATCAGATTTTGATAATTGTTAATGCAATTGAAACATTTTTTTTGTTGCATATTAGCTGTCTATGATTATATATATATTTTTAATAATGAAAATGTAATAAAGCACAGTGTTAATCTGTGGGAAAAAAAAATAATAAAGTGAGAAACATTTGAGAAACTTCTAATTATGTCCAAATGGTCATACTTCAGACCTTGGTGCTCATTTTTTCTTGTTTTCTTAGTTAGTTTGTTCAATACACAAGGCCAACATTTTGAGCTTCATTTTCCCCCTTCCCTTCCCCCCCCCCCTTTTTTTTCCTCTTTTTTTTTTTTTTTTAAAGATGGCCCTTAATAATTTGCATTTTTTTTTTTTTGTGATAACCATCATCAGAGTGACACTTGTGGTATAGGGGCTCCATTAAAACTAGACAAAAACACAAAACTTGTTTTATTGTAGACCTCTTTATGAAGAGAAATATTTGGATTGTTTCATGTCAGTATTGAGTCTATTGACAGTGGTCGCCATAACAATCAATTTCTTTTAAGCTATTTTCTGGGTGTGTGCAGGCACACTTTCATGCATTCATGCATCAGTAACATAGGAAATAAGTCAAAAGTACAGCAAGTGTCCTATTTCCTGTGAACTGAAAGATGGCCACTTAAAACAGCTAACTCAGTTATATAGAGTCATTGCCAACGAGCCAGTGAATACCTTTGAAGATGGGAAGTTTGTCTCTTTTGCTCCAGATGTGATACAGTTAACAGCTATTACCTAATCAGGCTAATGTCAGTTATGTTGTCTTTGACTGAAAATTTTATCATGAAAACTATATAACTGCCTTGGAGAATTCTTGAATTGGGATGAGGACCAGAAGTGGTGGAATGAGTAATACTCGGGGTTTTATGGGACTCTTCACGTCATTAGTAAAATGGGGTAGGCTGAAACAAAAATTTGATTGTATTCTTGAAGTCATTGATCTCAAATTATTTTACTTTTAAGTAAGTAACCAAACAAATTTCCTTTTATTTTTAAAATAGTGTTAAAAATTCCACATCCTTTTTGCTTTGATCATATAATAATATTCAGCATGAATAAAAATTATCTCAATAGCAAGTTGTTGTTCACATTTACACAGATACCAATTTTTTTTGTTTGAAATAAAAATTATTAGGATTCTCACAGCACTATTGAAATATCTGTATTACAAACTTTGTCACGGCAGATCTGTTCCTGACACAACTAACTGATTTACATGGGCATAACTTCGGTTACCATGGTGTAAAATAATATGTCAATTGAATCATCACATTCAAATTTTGATCCCTTGGTTATAATTATAATAAATCAACAGGATAATGAGTGGCGAAATGAATGTTTTCAGTCTTTTTCAGATACCCACAATGCCATTGCTTTTTCTTCTTTCGATTTGTTTTCTTCACAGAGAACCTGGTTTCACATACATGCATTTTAATAAAAATATTATATAGGATCCAGAACAACATTCCATATTGAATCTAAAGTTTGAATACTGTAGGAAGAACTAACAATATAGAACTCTGCTTATCACAACCAGGTAAATTTTGCCCTCATTGCCCAGGGCCTTTTGCACCCTACTGTGACCTCCTCTGCTTGGGACCATTGTACCACTGACTCCAAACTAAAAAAAAACAAATATTCTCAGCATGGAGTAGATTGTCAGATTCAGTTATCTTTTTTTTCATTGTTCCTTTATAAACAAAGATGATTTTATGCCTGACAATTTGTGAGAGCTATTTCGAATTCAGGCATAATGTCAAACAGTGACTTTTTACAAATTCTTTGACCTACAAGAAAGGGTGGGCATTCTTCAGAAATGTGCCTATGTAATTACTTGTGAGAGTGATATCCAATTTGTATATATATAACACTTTTAACAGTGATGACAAATAAATATAGGGTAAGTCATCATATAATGACCAATAAAGTTTTTGTTTCTCGAAACATATACAGTATCAACAAAATACATGTAAATTACTTTTGACATAAGAATGTCAGGCTGGTATTATGCTAGAATGATGATGAATGATTAAGCAGATTTTTAATTTTAATTGTACATGTATTAGCTGAAAAAAGGGAATGGAAATTTTGTAACTGTTTGTCATAGAATCTGTCATATGAGTGAGTTGGATACTTGATGTTCAATGGTTAGATGTTTATCATTCAATAAGGTTGATGCTGGATTGAATACCAAAGATATATATACTCTTTCTGTGGCATGAAATATTATAGATAAAATTACATGAAGTGATTGCCAGTATTAAAAATTGTAAGAAAAAAAGTGGAGAGAGAAACAAAACTATGCTGTTTGCAAAATAACAAATTCTAATCTCAAGTAGCTGAAAACTTATGTAACATTGAAAGCATGACAAATTCTGAGAGCAGGTCAGAGGCAGATATCAGATACTAGATTTATTTGTGAATGATTTTACACCTTTTTTTTCCTCACCTTTAGTGATTCACTGATAAGAGTCTCACTATCCATTAAATTTGTAATTTGTATAGTCTAACAAGGATCAGGAGTTATGTTCGCACTATTTCTAAAGTTCCTGGTTCAAATCCTGACAGGTCCCGATATTTTGTCCTTGGGAAAGACAGTTTACACACATTTCCTGACTCGACCCAGATTTAAATGGGTACCCGACCTTAGACAGTGATTGATATTGTTAGATTGATAAGGATTTGTGTACCAAACAGGCAGCTGCCTTATATGCTTCCCAGGAAGCTGAGCATGTCAATGAATGTCTTCTTTGGGTCTGTTGGGGTAATAATAGATTGTAAAGTGCTTAGAACCTGTTCTGTGCGGGGATACATGCTATATAAATACTCGCTATTATTGTTGTTTTAGAAAGTTTTTGTGTGTTTATGATTACTGTGTCTTTCTGTAAAATGCAAGCATGTCTTTGTGGTTTCAGATGTCAGTGTAAAATATAAAATTACATAATGGTAGTAATATATCAATTACCCAATATACATGTATATATAAATGTATTAAATTTACCTCTATGATTTCATTATTGTGGGCCAGCTTTACTCCATTACATTTGCAAGAGCTTAATATGAAATCAATAGAATCGGAAATGAAATTTATAATTTACCAAATGACAAGCTATTTCACAAACAAGTTGAATCTTCATGTATTTGAAAAACCTTTATCTCGTACAATTTATTACATATACACATGTTCTTGAATTGAGTCCCAAGTAAAACTGATGAAACAGAAAAAAAAGTTGTGCAGAACTCATAACAGACATTCTTCTAGTTTAAATTGCAATTGTTAGATATTTGTGTTCTTTGCTTTTTTCTGTTGTTGTTATATGGACAATTCTTCGTGTATAGAAGTTGCTTGTTTATTCAATTTACTTGTTTATATTTTTGCGCAGATGGCTACAAATCTTAGTGAAATTGATATGATGGTGATGAAAAAGTCATTGGAATAAAACTCCTCTTTCCCTAAGAAAAAAAAAAGCAACAACCCAGATTGTTTTTAAACTATGACTTTATTAACTCCTGGTTTTTGTTCACAGCTGGCAGACAAGGCAAAGTTAAATGACTTGGTTGAAAAGGTGAAGAACAATGGCATGCCAGAAGATGGTCCAGTCATACCTGACCCAAGCACGGCTGTGGCAGAAGCAGGTGGGTTATATCAAATGAGGAATAATAGCAGGTCTTCTTTCTATAGTTTGCCCTAACTATGGGAGTCCTTTAGTCCTTGTTGAGGACAGTCATTTTGATTTTTCATTGTCTTCTGTTTAAAATATTGTGGTATCATTTGCAGTATGGCACTGCTAAGAATATGAGGAAATGTGCATAAGTCCTATCTTCAACAACATTAATTCTGACATTCAAAGTTCTTTATTAGGTGGAATTTATCATAAAATTCTCTGTTGAAAAGGAAACTTAAATATAATTAGACTTTTTTGCTGTCTACTTTTAACTTTCTTTTTTTAAATTAAAAAAATCTTTTTTCTCTGTGAAGAGAGAAAGAAGGAGAGAAAGACCGATTTAATGCTTCATGTGACCAAATAATTACTAAGTAGGATAAATAATTTATAGGTATTATATTTAATAAGAGATCAAATTCCCACTGAATTCTAGTTTGTAACACTCAGTTCAAGTTTGTTTCAGGAAAGGTCAAAGTCTCAGCATTTTTTTGCATTAGTTCTTGATCAGTTACGTTTTCTGCCCCCCTGGCTTTGTTTGTAGCAGTATTATTTTTACATCTTCCTTTTGAACTTACAGTTATACTGTCAAATACTTCAGTATGCATTATGCTTACCAGAACAAATTAACATATGAAAAATGTGGCCTATGTGTTTCGTCTTATTGCAGTAAAGCCTTGTAGTAATTTTTTTGAAATATCAGTATAAATTCATAGAACATACCAAATTTGAATAAATTTTTAAACATTGCTTTGCTGGAGAAAAGAAGCAGTCACTGTGTTGAGATGAAATGCTTGTATTGTAACAGTGGCAGTGAAAAGTCTAGTGGAGAAGGAGCATAGTTATAATCCTTGAGTTTTTTTGTACATAGTGATAACTTTCAAGATGTGTCGGATGACAGGTTTGTGATAAAATTTAGCATGCTTTTTTTTATTCTCTAGATCCATTCAGTTTTGAGTGTGAGCCTGATGAGTATTTTCTCCTGGTCAATGAAATGAGAAAAGACAATGTTATAAGGACCCATAGAAGTTTCCTGAAAAGCCAGAAAAATGCTTTCAGTGGCAAGGATTTTGTGAAATGGATAAAAGAGATGAAAGATTTAGGTAAGTAACAATAGAAACCGTACTTAATATAAATTTTTTATTGCCTGTCCCTGAAACAATGATGAAGTTATTATATTACAGATTAAGTTATACTGAAGGTTTATACTGAAGGTTGTACTCCTTGGACAGTGTGTTTTCACCCTATCACATAGCACATCCATTACAACTGTGGACAATTTGGTTATGGCTTTTGAGAAACATTATGTTGTTAGTCACGTTTTTTTATTTAAAGAGTGTGAAATTAGTGTTATTGACTATTAGTAACTGACAGTACTTTTTTTGGACAGGAGAATTTTTTGCTAGTCAAAGTTTCTTTTTTCTTTTCTTTTTTTTTTTTTTCCCCCAACATTTAGTGCAGATGTAAAATATCAAAAAGGCTTCATTTTAGGGATTCGTGATACAATCAAATCTAAAAGAAACCATTTTATATGATATGATCGACTCTTGATCACATTTCAAGTGAAGGTCACCTATCTTAGGGGTGGGGGGTGACTCACAGGGTCAATGAACAAGGAGGAGGATCAAAACATGTAAAAAATAAAAATGCCAGAAAAAGTTAAAACACTGGGTGCTTTATCATATGAGTAACATAGATGTATGAATCATGAAAATTGTAATTAATATCAGTTAATTTTAGTCGTAATTTAATTGACTTATACAGTCGAAATCCAGCAGTAATCACCATTTTTCTCAAAATGCAGCACAGATGTGACATATCAGAAGGGTTCATTTTATCTAGTTCGTGATACAATCAAATTTAAAGTAACCATCATTTTTATATGATAGTACATGCACTCTTGATCATATTTTAAGTCGAGGTGCATGGACAGGCACAAACTTTGGCTTAGGCTTCGTTCTGGCATTCATCCACAACTCTTTTGCGCCTGTTTTGTTATTGAAGTGCGCTAGCATGACGAGGACATCAGTATCTCAACTAGTGACCACTAATCTTTGATATCCAGCCCTCATGGTCTCTGTTGCATGGAGAATCATACAGGTGTCAGCATTGTCCTGAATACTTTGTAACTGTTCACTGTCCAGCCTGGCTGAAGAGTACATTTTGTGCTGCATTCGTAAACCCTCTTGCTGTTACTATTTCCCTGTCAACGAGATTACTGGTGGCCTGTACAAGCTGAATAGACAGAAAATTGGTGAGATCTGCTTTATTCACCACCAGATCAAGAAATGATTTCTACTGTTGAGGCAGCGGTATAGAACGATTCTCAATTTTTCTTCAAACAGGGTGGCTCTTGAGGCTTTTGGCGCATTGCTGTCTTGACTAACTGTTGAGTGCAGTGGTCAAACACAACATCTACTCTTGAGTGCTCTTCATCCACATGCTTCAGGATATTTCGCACGGCCATATCAGCATAGTCCCCAAATATACGCAAATGAGAAGGTTTACCCAAGCTCTGAATGAGTGCCATGCCATCAATTATTGTTGCTGTTTTAACATGTTGTGGAAGTTTCAGAAGACAAGGCTGTGCAGAACTGTATTCAATGATTTGTCCCAGGATGTGTTTGTGCATAGTATTCATGGTTCCATCAGTATTAGCGAGGAACATCTCACTTCGGACAATTCATGCTGCAAGATGTCTCAAAATCTGTTATTCTGCCACTCTCAGCAGCAACAAGCAGTCTCTTGAACAGATACCTGTCAACTTTCAAACTGACCTTTACTTTCTTTTTTATAATTTTTTCTTTGTTTCTTGCTGCAGAGAATGTTTTCGAATTAACTTTGGGGATTTTAGAGACTACGTCTTTCGTTTCAGTCTGAAGTCTTTCAGTGACGAACAACTAGACCAGCTCATTTCCCTTTTCTTCTGCCTCATGGAGCTCTTTCTTGACATCATCTGGAACAACATCGCCTGTGGAAATGCATACTAGCTCGTCTGTGCTTTGGTTAAGAACACTGAGAGCCTCAAACTGAAGGCGCATGGCCAAAACGTCATCCTCATCTTTCTTCATTCTTCCAGATCCTACCTCCTTGTGATATTTCCCTGGTACTTTCATTCCCATTATCTGTCTTGTATTCTCCGATACCCTGATTCTGTCACCATATGTGAGGCATCATCTTTCTCTTGCTGAATCCTTTTTGCTAATGCCGATCAGTCCTTCAGCAATCTTTTCAGCTTTATTTATGTGCTCCAAAGCCAAATCAGGGGAGACTTCTTTGAAGTATAATGAGTTTTTTTTTATGTACATGGCTCGCTTAGAAAATGCTGACTGCACTTGAGCAATACCTTCTATACTTGCGGACACCAGACTATTGTCTTTCCTCTGACAGAATATACCTGGGCCCGCGGAGAATTGCATTTCAAAATGACAAAAATTGCATTTGAAACAATCAAAATTGCATGCAAACAGCCCCCAAAATTGCAAAAAAATTGCAAGTAAAATAAGAGAAAATAATCTCTTGCTGACCACACTACTCACAGAATTAGCTGATAAGTCATGTTTATTGTAAAGTTTGAGTACAGTCTGATGTGCAAAAATTTCAATTACAGGATTATCAATTCCTGAAAGATTCATGGAACATCTGAGATTTGATGTTTCATTCCTTTTTCATTCTGTTCATAAGCGTCACCATATTGGTATCCACTAGAGAGCTGTTTCACAATTTATAAAAATGATATTGCCCACATAAATCAATTAGGGGATAGACAAGAAAATTAATAGGCCTATCAGAAATTACTTTCCCCAAAAGTTCCCTTGTCACACGTTTGTTATAAATCTCATGGCATTTTTTTAAGCTATAACAAAAAAAAAATGCACCACTCTGTTTTGGTAAAATCTGATTGAAATTGAAGATAGAAAAGCTGTGTTCAAATTAAGCGTCTGCAGAATTTATCAGAGACACTTCCATCTGCACGTCAGACCAGCATACTAACATTAGTCCTAAGAAATGGACCAAGCCTATGATGTCAAAAACAGTAGATCTAGACTTAAGCTTGGCTCGTATGTTTCACGTTCATATTGCTGGGTAAAATCCCAACTAAACACAGCAAGATTTTGACAGCCTCTTTCTGCTACTTGTCTGTCTCTCCATTTTCAGCGAAATGTTTTGATCACGTTTTAGATCTTATCTATCCAGCAGACCCTGCAAAACAGTTGATCCGCACCACCAGCGTAATTCTGAGTAGGGAACTAACTTGTGCTCGACTGCACTTTTAGACTGGTAACTATTTTTGTTGAAGAAAGAATCAATCCATCGTCGAAAATCTCTTAGTTTTACAGAACAAGAAATTTCATCATGCAATCTAAATCTACCACTCTCCAGTGTCACATGAACATAAAAAATTGACAATTTGAAAAGGGACACTACTTGCGATCATTAGAGGATTGATGGTGTACTCGTCATTGAACTGATTTGCAGTTTTTCTCCTCAGTTATACGGGAAAAAGGCGAAGATTGAAAAAAAATCGCGGTGAGGTACAAAATTGCGGCCGCAACGCGGCTAGGGACAGAAATCACGGCCGCAACGTGTTTGCAAGCAATGCAATTTTCTGGAGGGCCAGGTATACATGCTCTCCAGTTTGTTAAGGATGGATATTTCCTCTTTACAGGCAAAGTGGCGACAGGATCGGGACCCTCTTTCTTGGTCTTGTGCTATTTTCGCACAAACCCTTTGATCTGTGCAAGAAATAATGGATATTACTTGATAGGTGCAGTGAAAACTCAGTTTGTCCTGTCATTAAAAATGAGCATGCGTGCTTCCATACTTTTGGATAGTTCAGGTCTTGTGGACGTCCCCGAAGTGCCAAATGCCAGGCAATATTATTTGTTTATAAATTGTTATAAATATACAAAATAGTGAAATACGTATACTGTGTTATTGATGATCCATCATACTGAACTAGTTTATTGTGAAGTTTGAAACCTTGTATGTTGTGTATAACGTTTCAGTTTTAAAAAATTGTCATTCGCTGTTTCGAAGCAGCGTAAGCATACTGAGTTCCCCAGTGGTTGACAGATCATAGCCTTCAAGTGTTCTTTGTCAAGGCATCGCTCTTATGCGGTAGATCTATAATATGGAATTTTGTTTTTGTTTAGAGGAGATGGAGGAGGGGGGCAAGACATGGTGGAATAGATAGAAGCAAAAGGGTCAGACTGAATAAGGACATGTACTTTTGGATGTGAAATTTAATTGTAAAAGACTTCGCTGCTGCAAAATTTACCAGCAGTGTTAGAACTCTGTGGTACGGTTGTTCTTATTGTTGTTGCTGCTAATACTATTCTTTTCTGGTGATGATGTTAATGGGGAGTGTTTTTGTTACAACTACAGTTCTGTTCTTGTTGCTGCTGGTATTGCTCTTTATTGCCATAGTGCTATTGCTGTTGCGCAGTTAAATGTTTTTAGACTATATTGTCTTAGTTTTGATAATGGGTGTGAGTTTAGAAATTGTAAAAACAGGTCTAGTAATAACAGTAATATGTAAAGCATCCCTCCGATGCATGCACCTATACCAAAAGATGCTCACAAGCACAAGTGATAATAATGATATTATGTAGAATCTAGATCTATTCAGTAAAATGGAGCAATAATAATGGTGGTAATAATAATAATAATAATAATATGTCATTTACCTGCACAAATTCGAAAACCGATTTGAAATATCTGAACAGGAGGACTGATGTTCTATACAAAAACAAAATAAATGTTTTATGGGCCCAGATTTACTTATCTACACTTGCATCCATCCTGCCAGACATTTCTTGACACGCGGGAAATGATAGAGACGGTCGATAGTAGTCTAGGCCTAATTTTAAAAAAACAAAAAACTGCGCCAACAGAAATCACTGCGTCATCCGCTATGTATGGAGCTACGGCTGGGTCAAGTGTGAGAGATATTTTTGTCTGTTTTTAACAGGGCCTCATGGGGCCTCCACCCCTAAGAGAAGTGACCTCTGCATCAGGAATAACATTGAACTAACAAAGAACATATTTCAATGGGTGGGGTTGCTCTTAGATTTGACATGGCCACAAACATATAAAGAAAAAAAAACAACATCTCGACTAATTTGCATCTTGTGTAAATTTACGAGGATCTTAGTACAATTTTTTTTTTTTTTTGCTGAGCAAAGGCATGGCATTTATCATTTTTTTTTGTTTCAACAAATGAACAAAGATCATTAAAGATCAGCAACATGAGTTCACGGAAGTCTGTCTTGTTTTGTTGTCTGAAGATGAGAGTAGAGCTCTTGAGATGGGACAAGCACTGCTGGATCGTCGTTTTGCTCGAGCTCAGAATCAGTCAGACTCATTTGCAGGTGGCAGTGAGCTGTATGTTATGGTTGAAGATGATGAATCAGAAGCTCTCAATAGTGGACCAGTCTCAGAGTGCGTTCCTAAAACAGGTAGGACAATGGACGTTGATGTTAAGAGTACCATCAATATTTATATAGTAAGTGAATCGTTTTATGATATGGACTTTCAGACATGTATGAACTTCAGTAATAACGTGGACTGTAGTGCATAAATACAAAACAAACTTGTGACAGACATGAAGATGGAAAATATGACAAGGTGATAATAGTAGTGAGAGAACATTTGTTGTGGGGAATAGAAGGTTAGATTAGTAGCAGCAAGCACCACATGGTAATAATATTTATATAAGAATTAGATCTCACCCATGAACATTGTTGGAGAGGACTAATACTGCTCTCTTTTAAAGGGGCTATTTTGGAAATTTTGCTCTTGAGGCTGAGACATAAGGTCGTTAGTTGTTGTCAACTGATTACACATCACATCATGACATCCCTTTTATTGATATTTTTGCTTTTCTTGCTCACAAGTGGATTAAATTTATTTCATTTATATCTTTTGCCATGTAAGTTCCAAAGTATACACATTTTCCTCTTATTAGCAAAAAAAAAATTTTTTTTTTAAATCAATGAACAGGTGTTGTTATATGATGTGTAATCCATTGGCAAAAACTCATGATCTTGTGTCAGAATCTTTTCTTTTTTCAACATTGAGTTTAGTTCTCATTTTGATTAAGTCTTGAAATCATCACTACTTGGTGCTTGGGTAGCGGATGACAGGTAAAGATTGTGATACTGGAATAAATATGAAGTGGACTAAAGTAAGGTGATAGGCTGGGGATGGAATAAAATATGTGAAATGGAAGGAATAGATCAAAATATCTCCAACCAGTTTGACATTATTTATTTTGTCAAATCCAAGATGTTCAATTTCACAGTAATAGACCCAGAGTAGGAAACAAGTGGGATGTTAGTTTGAATCCAGTTGTTTTTTACATAGCTGTCAGCACTAATAGTCAATGAAATTGCTTCATTTTGTGCAAAACATCAGATATCTAAATGTTTAATGTTCTGTTGTACATGTTCAATAATTAATTCAACAAATATATACCAAATGCTTATTTTTTTTTAGATGTGGGATGGTCTGAGAATTTTTGTTTGTCCATGGCTTTCTCTCTTTTGACACTTTAGTTTGAAAATATAGATGAAAATATATCAGCTTATTTTTTCATATTTGCAATGTGTTGGCACCTTTTCCTTTTTTTCTTTTGTCCTCAGCCAGTGAGATTGGTGAGCATTTGAGAAAGATGATTCTGAAATTATATGGAGTTTTTCTGTCCCCAGACGGCAAGGTTGGTGACATGTTTTCATTGCTGTTTTTATTGCCTCTTGCCTCATTATATTATCGCCGTTGCTGGCCTCTAAGAATTTGGTTACAGATTAAGGAACCAGTTACTTCTGTATGGAGAAGTACGGAACTGAAAAACAGGACAGAGCGATGTCTCCATCTCTGAATTTTTATTTTTATTTTTTTTTTTGCATTTGGCCATCACCGAATCAAAATAAACTGATGATTTTTAGTGATAACTTATTATCAGGATAAATCAGAAGATCCAGTGTAGAAATGTAAATGAAAAAATCTCTGAATTATGCTTACAGTTATATGTGAGAGATCACTAGTCTGTGCATTGAACAAATCTGTACCTACTTACATCAAATTAATATGTCATGGCGTATTCAGTACTACTTATGGGTAAATAGTTATGGAATCATTTCAGTCGGACATGCCAGGCAGGGGATTCCTCAACCAGGAGTTGCCATGCTTGTGATAAAGAAAATAGTATAACTTCATTGCCCACTCCCTATCTCTGTGTGAGCAAAGACAGTAAAACTTCAGTCCACTTAGTGCAAGTGTTGTGTTTCGTGAGATAGTAGTATTTTGAAGTACACTGGGAAATCTTAGAACTAAGCATGTTGTATTGAATTTATGTTATCAATGTTCATCGCATTAGAAATCTTAAAAGATAGCATAGTGAAAAACAAACATTTTTGACAGTGTGTATATATGTATGTATGGAAATAAAGGAATATTACTATTGTCTTTTTCGGTTTGCAATAATTTGGATTTTCATCATAAACCATGCATAGAAAGTTTTAACAAAGTTTCCGTCATATATGTATGATAAATTATTATATAAATAAAACGAAGGAGTACTTATTCGATTCCAAAACAAATGGATTGCTGTTGATCAACACGCAAAAATGCTTGCGGAGAAGGGATTAAAATTTTAACCCACAAAGTATCTTATCGACTCCCAGACAAAGTAAGGCTGTTTATACACTTGTGTATTACATCTATATTCATGAGAAGACTGGAAGGGATTTGTCAGATAATTTTATTGTCATGTTGTTGTTTTTTTTTAATGTCATTGTTGCAATGAAAAATTTTTGACCAGTTCCATCTTACTTTTCAAATTACAAAGCATAGCTTTTCCTTAAACAAAATGGAAATTATATGCACAGAAAGTATGTGTAAAACTGAAGTTATTTGCTGTATTGTTATTGCGGTAGGTGTATAAACATGCTGGCTATATTGCAATAATAAAGTCTTAGGTATATATATCACTTGTGGTGAGATTTGTGATGAGTGTGCAGGTAGCATGATGAATTGCCAATCTGGGTTAGTGTGCGGTCGACAGGCAATTAAATAAGTGTCCCATTCTGCTGATGCACTGATGTGTATGTTCAAATACACTGTTTTTCTCTTGAGAGTTGCATCAATCTATGGGCCACTGGATTGTTGATATAGATTATAGCTTTCTTGTATTTTCTGTTCGTCCAAATTTCATTTATTTCTTGTGTGTCCATGTTGTATTCTTTATGTTTGAAATATTTCAGGCAGTAGACTACAAGGGAATGAAAGCCAGTGATGAGTTCCAGACTTACAAAAAAATGACAAAGGAACTGGTGAGAGTGGATATTGAAAAAGCAAGCAGAGAGGAAAAACTGGCATTTTTCATTAATATCTACAATGCTCTGGTGATTCATGCCAACATTGAGAGAGGACCACCCACCAACCTATGGGCCAGATACAAGGTTTGAAATGACCAGAATCCGTGATTGCTATTGAAAGTGTCAGCTAGTGTAAAAAAAAAGACAACAGCTATCTATTAATATGTTCCTTATGTGAGAGTACTCTTTAATGCTAAAATGGGCTGTATCTGCAGACGTATTGCACATATTCGGCTTGTCAATAAATGGAGCATAGTTTAATTTTAAAGGAAGGGCAATGATGCTTACAGAAAGACAATGTAATTGTATGAATTGAAGTCTGTATGATCAGGATAACAACACATGAAAACATCATTCCATTTCATGATGCAAAGATTCACCCAGATTTGTTTCATTCTCAAAATTCCTCAGTGCAGACACTTTTTTTTTGTACATAGTGAGTTTCCTGGCTTTTTTGTATTACAACACTTCTAAAACGGAAGCATGAACAAATCTGATGTAAACACTTCTCTAAAGTGTAGTTATTTTTTTTTTCAGTGACAGATCAGCTTGATTGCTGTAGATATGCAAATTATCTTTCTTGATTTTCACCATTTCAAGATACCATTGGCTTTATCTACCTCAGTATGTCATGTGGCACTATGTATATATGTAGACTGATTGTTCCAGTGATTAGTAGACTGTTCAAAGAATACTGATAAGAATTCTGAGCAATTCATAGTGCAGTGTGACAAAACTCATTGTGATATGTTTCTCTCACCCACAGTTTTTCAATAGTGTCAAGTACATTATTGGTGGTCACCCATATTCTTTGCAAGATATTGAAAATGGTGTCCTTAGAGGAAACAAAAAAGGTGTTGGTAAGTACATTTTTTTTTGCCTGGCATCGAATTGATTTTTTTTTTTATTTTCTTTTCATAGCATATGTTGAAGGGCTGGACAAGCTGGTCGTGAATTGAATGTAAATGATTAATTTGATTTTAATGTAATTCAGCAGTCTTTTATGCGCTGATTTCAAATTTGAGAATCCATGGAGTTCTGTAAAGTTATTTATTACTGATCAGTGGATAGGTATGAAATTATTGTTCATGGAAATGCCACGCAGTCTTTTATCTCGATTTCCAGTCTCAGTATAGAGAAATTTTCATGAAAAAATGATATCTAGAAAAATTTGTGATGTAAGTTACTAGATATAACTATTTCCTGCAAACCTCGCTAAAGGACTAAAAAATCTGGCCAATGTCATTGAAAACAAACTGTTGACAAGTATGTCTTTGATCTTGTTGGCTGTAAGATATAATAATCACTGCTTTATTTTATGTTGTGAGATGGTCTTATTTAGTTCATTCTGGGAGGCCAGGAATACTTTACTATCAAAGACACTAACAAAATCTTGAGCAAACTATGATGATATGCCAGTATGCTGTTGCGAACTGGCTTGTAATTTGTATATTATATTATGGATTTTCTATTAGAAAAATCATAAATCATAATATTAATAGGATGAAAAATTGTAATGTACCGGAGTAAACACATGCAAAGCCCAGGAGAGCCATGAATCATCTTGTTACTCATAGAAAGTTAATATTGTCATGTGTCCACTGAAATTCTGCTGATTTTAGGATATTGAATTTTTTGTAAAATTTATACAGAACTCTGATTATTGTATCTCATCACAGGTCAGTTCAGCAATCCATTTGGCAAAGAAGATCCCCGATTGAAAGTGGCATTTGACAGAGCTGAGCCACTGATTCACTTTGGCCTTGTCTGTGGAGCCAAGAGCTGCCCGCCTATCAAAACGTACTCAGCTGATGTAAGACCACATATTCATGCAATTACACTTTAACACGGTTAAAACAAAATTTGTGGGGAATGGAAATCACTTTGTTCTATCGCTATTTTGTTGTATCTTAAGAGGCTAAATTGAAACAGGGATGCAAGTTTAATTATCGAATAGCCTCCCCTGATTGAAGAGTGTCTGCACCACAACCTTATGTCTTAAGGCCACTTCATTTTCATTTTTGTTGTTCTTGTTGTTGTAGGTATACATACATATA
>JBCEWB010118309.1:0-11584 GCA_039654565.1 Peronia peronii
AGTTAGTTAGTTAGTTAGTTAGTTAGTTAGTTAGTTAGTTAGTTAGTTAGTTAGTTAGTTAGTTAGTTTGTTTGTTATCACTACTGTTGTCCCGGAAAAAAACATTTAAATAGAATTTTTGAAACCCACATCATGTTCCTTTCAGATTTCAAACTTCAGTCACTAGATAATACTTCTCTCGCTGACCTCGAAGCTTTTCTTGTGCTCTCTGTCATATTCTTTCAAAAGTACGCATCAGATCATAAATATTAGATCATATATAACAAATCGTTTTCTTCCATCTGAAACATCATTACTTTGAACCCAGTCTATGGTTTCAAAAAAAGGAGGGCAAAGTAAGTATACTGGCGGGACAAATAGCTCCGAAAGACACAGAGCTTAAGTTCATTTTTTGTTTCCTGTGAAAGCACTCATTTTTAGAACACATATGTATGAAGACTTTTGATTATCATCAGGTGAGAAAGCTTAGCATGAGTTTGTTGTTGGTGTTGTTCTTGTTCTTGTTGTTTTCGAGTGAGAACAGTCATTCCCAATTCATATGTATGAATATTTTTAAAAATATCATCAGGCAACAAAGCTAAAATTGTTGTTGTTGTTGTTGTTGTTGTTCCTGTGAAGATAGCCATTTCGGAATGTATGTGTTTGGAGACATTTGAATAGCTCCAGGAATTAAGGCTTAGGATTTGTTTTTGTTTTTCGTCCCTGCAAAAAATGTCATTACATGAATATAGAGCCCTTTGCATATCATCAGACAACAAGGCCTAAGTTGATGTTGTTGTTGTTATTATTGTTGTTATTGTTTCCTATTAAAACAGTCGTTTCTAAATACAAAGTGTATGAAACTTTTGAATAATGGTAGGTTGATGCTGTACTGGTTGACCCCAAGAGTCAGAGGTCACTCAGGGCCAGCATGAGAACTCCCACATTCGGGTCTCGAGGTAGGTAATATTTTGGCGTCTCTGCTCATCTCATGGTGGACATGCACTATGAGTACGGGGAGAGGGGTTAGAAAAGAAAGAAAGAAAGAAAGAGAGAAAGAAAGAAAGAAGGAATGAAAGAAAGAATAAAAGAAAGATTGAATGAAAGAAAGAAGGAAGGAAAGAAGAAAGAAAGAAAGAAAGAAGAAAAAAAAAGAAAGAAGAAAGGATCAATCAACATCATGTATCATCACAACTATGTTCATTTGAATACACTGGCATGATGTTAGGTGCTTAGTTGTTTAATTTGTAGAATTGAACTTCATAGTTGTTTTCAACAGGTTCTGGAGATTTAACCTATTTTGTCACTTTTCTACTCGATATTATTTGTCTACATACAATGCGACAGGCCGAAAATTTAAACAAATTAAACTTATATGCGATAATCCTGTGCTAAAAAATCTTGAAAATTTACATACAAACTGAAAATCTATGCAGATTTACGGTACTGGTTTTTTTAACATTGTCAGATAGCTCTGTGAATTTAGTTTTTATACCTGATTTTTTTGTTCCGTCAAATGATACTTGACACTCTATACCGACATGGGCAAAACAAAAGTATGAATCGGACATAGATTTGCTGTGAAATTGTCGTGGCACAAAATTAACGCATATAGAGTACATGCCTCTCATTTGCTGATGTGCACACAAAGGCCGATATCTACTTGCTCATTTTGACCTTGACCTTGAAGTATACACTGACTACTCTATAATGTACCATATTAGTAAAAATTAGCTTTTTTAATTTTATCTAAAAGCGCCATCATAATACTACTGGCTATCTGTTAAATAGTAAGCCTTTTGCCATTTTTGACATCTTTTCATTGCAGATATTGAATAATTCAACACTTCAGCGTCTATCATGTTTTACATGTTAAGAATTAATTTCTTTTGATATTTATTCAAAAGTAAAATACAATAATATTCTAAGGAGTTGATCATTCTGATTTCAACAGGCTAGTTGAATAACGACCTGTTTCCTCTGAGACAGCGGCCACAGGCGGATGAAAGCCGAAAGGAAAATGTAACATAATGACCCTGTCTGCGAATGAGTGCATTATCATATTTTGAGCAGACAATTAAATGAAACCTATTTTGTGCCCCTTCAAACTCAAACTCAAAGGGTATTTAATAATGAACGTGATATTTTGGACAAAATTTAGTGATGACATTTGCATTGTGAGTAAAACAAAAGTGGAAAGTATTTTTAACTGTGCGGAATTACGGGAAGCTTGCTCAGATGGGTTGAAATTTAAAATTGTGAAACTACATGCATCTGTTTCCGATTGGTCTCTTCAAATAGATTCTGTTTGTGTGTGTGTGTGTGGGGGGGGGGGGCAGTCAAAATTCAGCAAAACTTCCCTATCAAATTGAGGGAAAAGATGGCTTTGCCAACGCTTTTGTTCTGCTCTTATTGACAACAGCAACTGCCGAATCCAACATGGGCCTTGTGAGGATTTTTACTGCTTAAACAAAAAATCACTGGACTTCAGTTGAGAAGCGTACTCATACAGATTTAGTGAAGTGAAAGAAAGAAAATGTATCTACGAGAGTATATTAGCTTATCAAATAGCAAATGTTATAGGCCAGATTTGAGACCCAACAACAAGCCCTCCAAGAGGCAATAGGGAGAGACGGGGTTTCATATTTCACGGCATATGGTTGCTTCGATGTAATCTCTGCCAAATTGTAGTTTTCGTGATATTGAAGGTTTTTCAGTGTGTTTTATAGTCAATAGATTTCAGGTTTGTTTGTTGTTGTTATTTTTGTTCGTTTTTGTTGGTTTTCTTTTCTCGTTTTTTTTTCGATTTTTGTTTGTTTGTTTGTTTTTTGTTTGTTGTTGTTGTTGTTTGCCTTATTTTTCCTTGGCATAATAAAAAAAATGGCAAAAGCTTTTTTTTATCATCTCTCTTACTTTTTGAGGAAAAAACCCCACATTTTTTAAATGAATAAAAATGCCAATTTTGTACATTTTTCATATATATATGGCATTTTCAAAAATTAATTTAAAAAAAACTATCAAGAAAACTCAAATTCCCTTTTTTCATTTCTTAGATATTAGACATGTAAAGTTTGGAACGATTTGGTGTTGTAATAACGGAGGAGATAGATTTTTTAAAATCCAAGATGGCGGCCGTTTCCATGGCAACCAGAGACGCCAGCAAATTTCCAAGAACATATTCTGAATCAGTTTCGTAATTTCATCTTTCAACCTCCTGTGGGTGGTTGTCTCGTTCTGAATCAGACAAACCATGCTAAATACACATGCACACAATAAAATTGGCTAAAATAAAAGGTAATAAAAACGTTTTCAGGTGCCCCTCCGCCCTCTCCTGATACTTATTATATAAAAAAAACTGAAATTATCCATGTTCCAGAAAAAAAGTCTGAATTCTCAAATTAAAATATCTAACACCAGTTACAGTCATATGTTCTCTTATGAAAGGTTTTGAGAGAAGTTTCAAGATCAAATGCAATTTGTCTTTTGTTACGAAACAGGAATAGAAGACCAACATTTATAAACATACCCCAAAGTTATTGTTATTGGCGCCTATAACATTTGCTATTTGATAAGCTAATATACTCTCGTAGAGACATTTTCTTTCTTTCACTTCACTAAATTTGTATTCTTTAATTTTATTCAGTCATTCACCAGCCACATTTTATTGAGATGCAAAGTAACATTTCATTCTAAAAGAGTCTCTTTGTCTTAGATTACTAGAAGAGTGAGATTTTCTCAAAGGCATTGGTCACATGTCAATTTTTCGCCAAGAATTTAAACCATGTGACCTCAGTATTTAACTGATCAGCGCTGACCTCCAAGATGTCAAACTTTTCGCGGACTGATAGATCTGTCTAAGTAAGTGCATGTAACTACGTCACGCTGAGCTAGTAAACACAATACTTAAATCTATCTCCAGGCCCATGAGTCCAGTAACTCCGGGGGTCGTCGAAGCACCACCGTGGACTCTTCTCTCCATCTCGGTCGGTCTCTGATTTGAGTTTGGGTTGTGGCAAAGCTTACTCCCGTCTATTCTGTGGTATTGTCCATCCATTATTTCTTATATCATCCTCCTCTTTTCGTTCGTTTTGCTGTTTTCTGGAGTACTGTCTTGGCTAAGCCGCAAGATCTTGAAATCTAATCTTATTTTATACTATCTTATTATCTTAATCTAAACTAAAATGTTAACAGACTAGATCCTTAAGGTTCTGGCGTCCTTAACTGTTTTCCCACAGAACCTTCACATGCCAACCAAAGGAAGCAGCCCCTGGAGCCACGGCCAGCCAGAATGACTCCAGGTGATCATCCTGTTAGAAATAAGACAGTTTATCCCTTGCCGAGAAACAAGAAGAGAATGGGTTCAGATCTAACTGCTTTCCGCTTTTCAGAAACCCAGACGGACAAAAGGGAGAATCGAGAAGAAATGACGAAAACCTTGAGAAAGGCACAAAGTAAATGAATCCTTTAAAGATAAAGTATTTATTATGTCTTCTAAACTATCACTCACTAGTGTATCTTTCTTTATAAGCCACAGGATTTTATCTGAGAGAAGTAACATTTTAAATATTTACCATAACGTATTGTTGTTTACATTTTGTTGATTAATACACATCTGACTGTCTTACCCTGCCAACACAAAGATATTTTGTCTTCTGGTCAAAATATTGATATTGCTTTCTTTTTTTTTTTTTTGTTTTAAACAAGAAGAAAGGAAAAGATTTTTTTCAGTCTAGTTTTAGTTCTGTAACAATATAAATATATATGATATTTCATTTATGAGACTGATCGCTTAAAGAACTAGCCTACGTACAGAGCGAGACAAGATATACCGGCTGCGCTGAGTGTGAAATAGACTTTGTAGGAGACGACATTAAACTAGTTTTATAAAAACTGAAAAGCTTTGGTGTAGATACCGGCGGTCACCTGGCTCGTGTACGAAAAATCGTAATGGCAGTGCTTTAATATAACAAGAAGGGGGGCTTTATACAACCATAAGACTTATGCAGACCACTGTTAACCCAATTCCCCAACATCTGACTATTGAAAGCCCGTATCTGATCATCTGAAGAGGGCATACATGGTAGCAATCCTACCCTTACCTTAACACTTGATTAAAATGCTTCGAATAGAAATAAAGACTTTGTTGTTGAGCAGTGCTAATTCCAATAGATTTGTTCCGACCAAGCGAAAAGCTGGAAATACCCGTGTCTATTTTTAGCAGGGGTACAAACACTCCAAACTTTTCACAAATTTACCTCACTTTTCGGTTTGATCCTGTAACGGTGGGTTGGAAATGTATGACTAAAACTGTTCGTTGTGAGCCTATTGAACCAAGATGCCTTGTAAATAATAGCAGTAGTGAGTAGTGTTAATGATTTAATGCCGTAGGAAAACGTATGACACGCATCCGGCGTCGGGTTTTTCACGAAATTTTCGTCCTACTATTGTTGTGGGATTTCATGGTGGAGCATAATACACATAAATTTGTGATCTATTTTTAGAAGGGAGTACAAACATTGCGCCGGGAATTTCCAAGTTTCTGTTTTGTCGAATATGAACTATTGTAAGATTTAATTATTGATGATTTAAATGAGTTGACATTGATAGAAAATCTTTTATTGTACCAAATTCCTCACTGAAATGCTTGGTCCAACAGACAGCAGTTTAGTGGAGGGAACAGACTTGAAGCTTGCCAGCATCCCGGTGGCAGTGGCTGCCCTGGTTTGCCTGCTATTCATACTACTAGGTGTCTCTGTCTATTGCTTGGTCAAGCGACGGCAGCTCAAACGACAGTCACGTAAGCTTCACAGTATCACAGACACTGCTATTTCGTCTCTATCCACCATTGTTATTCTTTCTCTGTCTCACTGATCTCTCTGTGTTGTTTTGATTGCCCCCCCCCCCACCAACCCCCCTTTCCTCTTTGCTCTCTTATTCATTTAATATGTCTCTTTGTCCCCTTTTCTCGTTTATCTACATTCAGATTTCTTCTCCTTGTACTGCTTCCTCTTTCTTTCTCTATCTCTCTATCTCTCTCTTTCTGTTCTGCATCTATTATGTGAATGGAATTCTTCTGTGATAACAAAATTAAACAAACAAACAAGAGCAGAAAAAAAAAATGAAAAGCTAAAACTTAATTAAGCACATGGGTCTTTTGTCATGTTGAGAATATTGAAGCACACGTGATACTTTGACTTCGTCTCTGCAATGCTGTGTGCAGAACTGTGACCTCAGATAAAAAGTGGAACTCAATGAACCAGTGATATAGCCTAAACAGGGATTGATTATTTTAGTTCCTTCTGATTTGAAATCTTCCACAACCCTGGCGTTAGCAAAGGAAAGTAATTCGGCGCGTGAAATTCACCCCGCATTCCTTGGATGAAGCAGATTTGTTCCACAATCATTCACGTTTCATATATATACGTATATGTGTTACACATTTGTTGTTGAAATATTGAAATATCCAGAAAAATGTTATCATTATTTGACAGATTGAAATGGAGAAATTTAGAAATTTTAGGACCGTCCTGCTATTTGTCACTCTGTTAGGTGTCAGAAGTTTTTTCACGTTTATGTTGCGATATATTTTCGGCGGTTGATTGGCTGTTGCTAGTGATAATCCAAAATACTTGATAATATACGTTTTGTTGCCACCTACGTGGCAATGTGCAAGAAGTGGATGTAAATGTTTATTTGATTTAATTTGTCTGAAATCCACATACAGGATCTAGCTCATGCGAAAAGGACTCGGAGATGGAGCACCAGGTCACGTGCTGTTTGAATGCAGACGAGGCCACAGGTACCTGTCTACATCACCATCGCCGGAAGAGCTGTTGCTCTACAGACACGTACAAAATCAAATACAAGACTGTTAGCGATGTAGGTCAATGTGAGCACTTTGAGAGTCTGCCTCAAGAAACATCAGAATGTCTTTCGCACTCAGCTTCGATCACACGGCAAATCTATAGGCCTGTCAGTCTCGAACAGTCTTCGGGTCTAGAAAAAGAGCTACAATATCCTTATGATATCATACCACCCGTTGCTGACACTACATCCACAGGCTCTTCGATTGAGGAAAATTTTGTTAAAATAAACAATGAGAACGATATACGTTTCTCTCAAGATTATCCAGAAATCACACATTGGCCGGTGGAGAAGATTTCTGTCCACAACAGGATTTTCTCCCGCACTTTACAAGACGAATGCCAAACGATATATAGCGCTGAATTTTGCTGACCTTTAAAATGATATGAATACTATGGTATTTTTCAGCTTTCAGTTTATCCTGCCACAATGACTTCTAAAAAAAAGTTTTCTAGTATTTGGTTATTTTTGTATTGTAAATAGATCCACATGTGTAGTTAATTAACCTTCTGAGGGCCTTGAGATTATCACCAATAGCATCCATGCCATGTTTTTTTCAATAACAAGTATTGTTTTATTTTGCACTAAGAACAAAATCGTGTTCATTGTTTTAGCACTGAGAAAGTACCCAATTAATTCTATCATAAAATCTAGTACAGATATTTCTTTGATTCTTTAAATAAGACAAAAGCGTGATAACACGGATATAAGAATAAAGGCCAGTTTTCATTGGTTAGAACTACCCAGTGAGACTCTCAGTCTGATGACAATTTATCACTGTAATTACTAAGGATGTTATTATGATTAATTACCTGTTCTATTCTGACCTATTGATTAGTACAAAATTATAACATAGCAACTCATCAACTTCATAGGGCGAGGTTTATTCTGTGCTGGATGAGGGTGACTGGTTATCTAAAATCGGGTCAGCCTTGTCCATTGACTGCAGCACTGTATATTCTTCAAGTTCTGACTTAGTGACGCGTTCCAACTCTGTGTCTTATTTTGTTTCGTCTGTGAGAGTCTGACTGATCCAGTCCTTACTTCTTTATTCTTGAAAGTATCGGTGCTGGTTAAACACAAAAACGGGTGACATAAATTAAGTTGCACTATTTCGAGTGCCGTAATACTTTCCTTTAGTGTTCAGAAATCAAAAGTTTCCTTTTCCATTTTGTTTTGTTGGTTGAGAACCAGGTGAAAACTGATCGAATTCTATTGCTGCAATAAAACTAAAAGTGACAGCAAAAAACTCGACAAATTGCGTACGGAAACGATACGACGCTGAGCCGGATGCAATGGTCGAACTCAGGTCATAATACAGTTTTTAAAATTTTGGACCGCGCTGGAACGGGAAATGTGCTACAGGAGGGTCCACCGCGTTTGAGCCCATAGTATGGATACTGCAGTAATATTAATAACAGGAATAACTTCTTGACATTTTGATTTTGATACTGAAGCTGGCTACATGTTTTTGGTAGGCCTATTCTGTGTAGATTTTCACAGTTGAGGGAGGCGCCGTGTAATGAAATTAATGACAGTTCTCATTAAAACCTGTCCTGAACGAAACATTTCTTGGTGAAAAGTTTTGTGGTCAAGATAATTTCATTCACAGTAATCTCATAACAACTCTAAATCCCAACCACATTTGTCTTACTTTGCCTTAAACGAATGCCTGATTTTAGAGCTATCAGTCTTCTTGGTGATTAGATGTCACATCATATCAAGTCTTTCCTGGGCGCTTCCGAACACATTCGACGTCCCAGAGGATTCAAGACCGTGATGATTTTGAAAGTGAAAGCATCGATATCTGCCCATTAAAAATATAGTCAAATTCTCCTGTTCACCATCGCTTTGTTGGGGGGGGGTCCTGAAATTTGAATTTTGCTAAAAAAAAAATATGCGATTTTGAGTTTTTGTTTTCTCTTAAAAGGTAGGCCTTTTCTGAGTATAAAAATGGTATCAAAAAGTGGATATACCCATTCTTAAGTGTTTGACCCATGGTCATATCTTCTGTCAACCAGGATTTCGCTCCTTTTGGGTGCTACATGCAGTGATGGATCATCACTTTTTAATTATATGGAGGCAAAGAATGCATAAAATACTTGATTATGGCCTTCTCTAGCAAATATCATGAGCCCCAGTGTCAGGGATGGACACTGGATGACCACTAAGAGGGGAAAAACTGCTGATCAGGCAGATTATCAGTAGCAGGCGCTCTACAGTGGACATCCATGGCCTATAAATAGTAAAACTTTCCTTTATTTTTGCTACTTCAGAGCTTAATTGAGGACTATATGCCACAATAAGAAACTCTTGATTTGGACAGAAAAAGATATGGGGACCACATATGGGACCTCGAGAACCAGGAAATGGCTCTAAAGGAGCCCTTATAATGATGGGGGGTAAGAAACAAAATTCGAGAAAAATTATGCCCAGAAAGCCAGAAAAGGGCTACAAAAGGCACAGAAGTCATGGATAGAGGGCCAGTACGTCAAAAAGGGCTGTTCTGAGTCCAAAAGCCGATTAAAAAAGTCTCCATGTCAATTTTTCCGTGGAAAAAAACTTTAAACGCATTTTTCTCAAAATCCGTTTTATTTTTCTTTCTTTTTGGTCAGTATTTTGCTATCTACTTTTTTTTATTTCTAAACCGATTGTAAGCAAATTTGCATACATCATTTTCACAACAAAATAAAAAAACGTACGAATGTGCGTCCCATTCTGTTGATAAGTTTTAGAGAAAAATGGGTTTTTAATATGGAAAAATTGTGAGATTTGAAATTTTGCTACATGGCATTTTAAAAAATTTCTAGAATTTTTTTTTTTTTTTTTAAACATACAAAGGGCTGAAAATACGTAATGTTTTAGATATAATGTTAAAAAAGACGTTCAATAAGTTTCGTCAAGTTTCGTTAAAATTTGGCGGACTAGATAGATTTTGAAATTAGCCATTTTAGAGATGCCAAAATCCAAGATGGCGGCGTTGCCATGGCAACCGTATGAAAAAGTCGATTTTTTGTCACTGTTTTCCACTAATTTGAACATGCCGAATTCGATGGAAAAGGTTAAAATAGCCTATCTTTAATAATAATAAAAAAAAAATCATTCACGACACCTCCCTCCCCCCCCCCCTTTAAAGTAGCACACGTTGAGTATGTTCTTAAGACGACACAAAATCAGAACTGGGCTGGAATTCTGTTTCAGAAAATTATGGCCATTGGTGAACGGGCAAAAAAAAATATCCAAAAACCTGGCAGACATCATCATTAAACTATGAAATAAAGCCTAATAAACTGATAGGATCTAAGATACATGTCACAACATTGGTCTTTTAAGTTCACTCTTAAGAAAGTCATTTTAAAGTGGAACTGAATCATTATATTATGAAATGTAAGTATAAGGTATTTTCTATGCCCTGCTCACAGTGGATTGAAATAAGTTTCTGTGGCACAGTAATAGTCTTGATTCAATTCTATACCATGATGTCACAATCAATAAATTAATACATGTAATCAATTTCAACATTCCGTCCATCGATATATTGCAGGGTTCCAGAAAGGGAGAGAAAGAAGTGGTGGAGGTATATCATGACTGCTTTTGTACAAATCAGAAGATTTAGCTGTATTTTATGATATATATGTATGTATTATGACCACTATGTCGCTTTGATCATTGAATACGCATGTTTTCCCTTACATTAGGCGATCGTGTGAGTTTATCTATTATCCATAATTTATTTATTTATTTATTCATTTAGAATTTTACTGTAGTTTATATATTTATTTCTACTTCATTAACTTGTCTTAAAATATAGTGCAGTTTAATTAAACACTGCACTTAGAAGGACTTGAGGTATAATATCTATTGTTCCAGAGACTCGTGTAAAATTTGAAATTCATCCGTCCTTTACAAGCAGTTACACACACACACACACACACACACACACACACACACACATACACACAAACACACACACACAGACACGCATTTATTTTTAAAAATCCATCCGGATTTTTATGTTATGCAACAATACTCAGCTCTCTGACATGTTCACAAAACTGCGAATGTGTATATCTAAATCTATTTGATAGGTGCTTGTGTCGAGAGGCGGAATAGGTAACAGAACTGCATCTTTTGTCTATCGATTATAGTTGTATACTTAATGTTGGGGCATTAGCCTAACCAAGTTATCTTTTAAATTATAATAGAGCTCTTTATTCTGAAGCCATCTTTTGCTCCTTACCTTTTATTTTATTTAGTACAATCATATAAAGTGATGTTCATATTTTGAAATTGTCCTTTGCATTTTGTATTAAAAATACATGCTTATTTTGAAGTTGTCCATTGATCTTAGTATTTAATTTTGGTGTGAATAATAGTAATAATAAATACACGTGTAGGCCTATGTGTTTGTTTGTTGTTTATTTGTGTTGGGGTCTAACAGCACATCAGCACGATCACGGCTATATTGTGCCAAACACTATAAGATACGTTTACATGTCAGGAAGAACAAAGGAAAGAGAACGGGACAGGAGTAAAAAGAGAGAGAGAGAGAGAAGAGACGTCACTCCCGGAACGTTGAGAATGGCATTTCATAGGAAACATCCTACCCATGGTGGGCATTCATCGCCTGAAGGTGGTTGGTTGGTTGGTTGGTTTTGGATGTTTCGGTCCCTTTCGGCGTGCCCCCCCCCTCTTCTCTTTACACGCGGTTTTGAACAGTGTAAAGAGAAGAGGGGGGGGG
>JBCEWB010118320.1:0-11584 GCA_039654565.1 Peronia peronii
GCCAAGGAAGGGTCCCAGTTCCCCCCCCCCCCCCCCCTGAAATCCTGCGTGCGAGGCCCTAGGCTACTTACACGAGGAGTGACACTAAATAACACATGCAACTAGTTCAAAACTGGGTTTTCTCCAGCAACTTTCTAACTGCTTTCTTGGGTGAATTACTCTAGTACAGCGAGCCGCTTGCAAACTCCTTGCTAATAATAATCCACGTCTGGTCCGGTGCGTCTACCGCTCGCCCGCTCAGTCGACGCACGATACTCGCATTATTCCCCCCCCCCCCTCCCCCTGCTGTTTGCTGTGCTGCCTATGATCTTTTACACCGACGCAGTCGTCGGAGTCTAAACTTAGCGCTCTCCCTCCCTCCCCTTCACACTCAACACTCCATGCGAGAGTAGAACAAGCAAAGAGTAGACAAGACAAGGCTAGTAATCCCAACCAACCACCCACGGCAGAAGTGGATCAGGTAAAAACCTGATAAGCTGGTCGGGAAAATGTACTTGATAAGTAGATTGTGTACTGATAAGCAAATCAGGTAAATGAACTGGATAAATTGGAAAATTTAATTATTTAAGTTGAACGTTGTAACTGGTTATCCAGATTAAGATCCAGATTTCCCCCCTGCACTACCGTCTACTTTGTGTTTCTTTTTTAGATCTGACTGTGGATGATTCTGTGAAAGTCTCGAAATCAGCATCTTTCCTAAGTTATGTCCTTGTGGGGACATTTAATCTAGACTCCGACAATAAACTTAAAAAGTATGTTAAAACGCTGCATTTGTATATTCTTGCTGTTTTATCTTCTTTCATGTCATATTGCATGAGGATGATGCATTAAGATAATGTAAAACAGAAGTACATTATGAACTAACGAAAAAATAGTAACCTAGTCGTGTGGAGCCAACACATCAGTCATGACTTATGTTGCTGGTACTCGTGAAATGTAAGAGAGAACCTTCAGTCGCTTATTTCATTGTTCTAATTCGGACATCAGTCAGGAGGACAATGTGTTCTTCTACCACCAAGACTTTGTTTGCTACTGTGTTCAACCACTTTAGGGTTCTTCATTTTCTTTTAACTATGGCATTATTTAAGACAAGCAGAGAGCACAGCGATTTGTTAATATACCTTTACTGGGAGCATATTTCAATAACAGATTTCAAATGAGAGTGAATCTCTTTATCCATAACTGTTATTCAAACTATCTAAGCAACACGTGCGTTATAAGATCATAATTTGAGATCATTAAGAGGCATTTTGTAGCATTTATGCAATACAGACCATCAGCTTACAAAATCGGAAAATTTATAATTACGTGGCTGTCGTCCTGTTCTGTTTGTATTTGCATGAGTGTTTCAATTGTTAACACAGAGTATGATATTCGAAAGGGATGGCCTGAGATTGGAGGATCAGTGATACAATACACTAAAAAATATATTAATCCAATGTTGTAAAACTTATCCGCTCATTTTTTTTTTCACTTTTTTTTTCTTTATTTCCAGTAAAGAGAATTCTAGGCAATAAGCATGTGAACGATGAGCAGACAGTGGTAGACACGATATTTGATCACAAATTCAAGCGTCAAATATATTTTTCTTTTCTGTTGCTCCATCTACAAAGCCAGTCTCTTCTGGAAACGACTGACATACGTGGCCCAAGCAGTCCAGCCCCAGGTGGTTTAAACTGCAGTGTATCCTAAACAAAGTAGTGCGCAACAATAATGTGGTCTAAGACAGAAATAATACGTATCGTGGTTTTCAAAAGCCCTTGGGAATTCAGGGAAAGATTCCCTTTCTTTAATTTAAAAAAATGTTACATAGTAATCTGAGAGTATTAAATTTCAGTGATTTTCTGGACTTCCAACAATCCTAGTCTCACTTATATAGAGATAAATGATCACATCCACATACAGTTCATGTTTGTTCCAGTGTTTTCTATACTGATCACATAATGGGAACGTGGTACTCAGTCCTATTACCTCCCTTTGTCAGACAAAACAGCTGTTGAGCAAGCAGTGTAAAGAGGAAAAAATCACTTTTGTGCCCTTTGTCTGAAGCCATACCATGAACATCCCTCAGAAAATTATGATATAAAGAGAATGTTTTCTTCTTATTGTTATAATTTTGTCACATTTTTTGGTGATCAGTCTCTTTAATCACATGAAGTAAAGGGATTTTGCCTCTTTACATTGCTTGCTCAAAGCCGCTTTTGTCTGGCAAAGGGAAGTAATAAGGCTGGGCACAACGGCCTTCAATTAAATCACGATACTAGATGGATTTCTTTTAACGTTAAGCTGGTGAACTGTAGACTGTCGAACGAAAAGCGGCACGTCAGACACTATTTATTGTCGCTATATTTTGACACACTAGTAAGAAATATGGAAAGATAATCAGTTTTACCAGTCATTAGATATTACTGTAGTAGCGTCTCTTTCTGTAGTCACGAGTTACTTTTTATATTTAACACCTGTTTAATATGGAACATAATGATTAGCGAATTCTTTGCTTTATGGGTTTAGTGTAATTCATAAGCAACTTTGCCATTACTATATAAAGAAGGAATCAGCCAAAAGTTCAACATCACATTACAATTTTTGTTTTAAAAAGCATACCATCTTCAGTTGATCTGTAATAATCTGATCACTCCAGAGAAACACATTCACAGATGTCAAGACTCTGGCAGGTTTTCTGGATGCACAGACAAACACCGCTGCACTTGTTAGCTCGATGCCTTCGTTCCAGTTGATTTCTCCAAAAGCATAAACAGTTCGCATAATAGTAGAACACAAGATTTCGGGGGAAAAAACGACTGGATTTCTCGCCGGAAATAACTTACAACCAAGAAGTGAGGCAAACATGCGGCATTCGCAGTCTCTCGACTAGGCAAGGCAAGATAAGATATCAAATACTTTTAACAGTGGAACTTGGCTGAAGTCATTTGACACATCAAGCTGAGTAGGAATAGGCTAATTTATGCTTATGCTATTAGCTGGTACTGTCACTTTCGCCTTTAGGGTGTCAGTCTTACACTCCAAAATACTCTCTGAGTCCAACTCGATGCGCAGAGTCCCAACACTTCACACAAGTCAACAAGGCCCTGCTTCTTACAACCATTTATCTCTCGCTCGTAAGTACTCTTGTACCTCTAAGCGAGATTTGATCTTGAAGTCCATGGTCACAATGAAATACAAATAATTCCATAAAATACTGATAACTTATGGGCAATCAAGTACATCAACACAATCACAATAAAGGCTAAGCGCTATTGTTTACATGATTTTGCCTCATTTCCGGTAAGAGCCGGAAGTCATTGGTTTCGGCCGGAAATATGTCAGTCGCTTTCCTACGTAATTATTAACACTACTCGCTTCTATTTTTATTTGGAGAGTATCTAGGTTCGATTGGCTATGAGTCTGTCATTCACAGAGAAGAGTTTTCATCATAAATTTCCTATGTCCCGTAACAGGGTCAAGCCAATAAGTGAGACAAATTTTCTTGGTCGATGGAATTCCCCAAAATACTGGTGAACTCAGTTTACAGCAACAGCTACGAAACATGGTCGTGATGAATCAGACTGTTAACAGAGAGATCTGTTTCTATTTTAAAATCATTGACGGCTTTCAGCGGGTGTTTTAACATTATTATAGGATACCCTTGACAGTGGTGAAATTGAAAATAAGTGATTACGTCGAAGGAAGTGGTGTCACATAATACCTATCTGTTACTGCAAGAGTTCTTATGGCGCATGTTCTAAAATGGCAAAATAATAGGGGTGTTGTACTACCGTGGGTCTGTTCTAAAAGTGAACACGATCCATCAAGCCTACGTCCTTTTCTTCTATTTTTATGCGCCGTTAATCAATTGAGGACAAAACATGATTTTTATAGAATGTAACCTAAACAAGATCATAAAGGAAAGAATATCAAAGATTTTTTGACAGACATAATGAAGAAACTGATACAGTGCCAGCACTTCGTCTTATCACTATCCATATCTTGTTGTGCAAGAAATGACAAAAGTGTTTTTATTGGTAGTGCTAAGATCGGTAACAGGATTCGTAAATAATGGGCTATAAGGGCGTATCTTTACTATTCGTCCGGGCATAACATCATTGTTCCTGAGAAGTGGGCTAAAAAGTACAGAACGTCACAAGTCAGAATGGCAATTCAATGACGTACTTAAGGTAGAGGACAACATGCAGAAATTATGAACCCAGCAATACGTTGATTCTAAAAGTTAACGTGGTATAAAGAAGCGCTCAAAGATCAAACAGATATCAATGAGATGTCATCCTCAAAAACTCTCTGGGAACAACATTTATATTCACTTATATGTTTTTATTGCGAAGATTGGGGAGCAATGTAAGCTTTATGTTTGAAGGGTATCTGAAATGTAAAGTCCTCACAAGTTTAATCGACGCTAGCTCACGCTTTTCGCATCAAATAGAATTATTCATCTCACTCCACGCAAGTTGATGGGCTGGTTTTCAGTTCCCCTCCATTCGGAAGACACCTACATCGATCCAGATTTACACAACGCACTGATGTGCGCGCAGCATTAAAATTCCTTGAGCCTATATTTTGTTTTGTGCCTTTGGCCTCCTCGTGGTCATCCTTCAGTCTCGGAAGACTATGGAGTTGCGCTCTGGGCCTTTTTTTCGGGTACAGCGTCTGGTGTGACTGGCCAGTCCGATGCGGAAGTAGCAATCTCTGTAGCAGAAGTCACAGGTGAAGTCTGACGCTGGTCTGTCTGCTTGGGCTGCATCTTTTCTTACCATCATCTTTGTCTCGTGCTTCTTAGCAAGTGTCTCTTCAAAATTGGAGAGACCTTTATGTACAGTCTGTCTCCTGGCTGACCGTTCGACGGCTGTTGCTTCTCAGTTGTTGTGATCGATGTTCAGATCTGTTAGGTCCCTCTTACAGACGTCTTTGAATCTCACCTATGATCTGCCCATGGAACGTTTTCCCTGCACAAGTTCTCCATATATGAAGGCTTTAGGGATCCGTCCGTCATCTATGCGCACGACATGGCCGAGTCAGCGCATGCGTCTCTTTTTCAGCAGCGTGTGCATGCTGGTGCATCCAGCCCTTTCCGGGACAGTGTTGTTTGTGACCTTGTCCTGCCAGGTGATGTTCAGGATGCGTCGGAGGCAACGCATGTGAAAGACATTGAGCTTCCGTTCTTGTCGGGCACGCAAGGTCCAGGACTCACTACGGTACAGGAGGGTGCTCACTACGCAAGCTTTGTAGATTTGTATCTTTGTGTGTTCCGTGAGCTTTATATTGTTCCATGCTTTCTTTGTTAGTCTGGTCATGGTGGTAGCTGCCTTGCCGATCCGTCTGTTGAGCTCTACGTTAAGTGTACACAAAGTCAAGGACGACTTTCAGTTTGTGGTCGTTGATGTTGACGACTAAAGGTGAGTCAACGTCCTGTCCCATGACTTCTGTTTTATTCAAGCTAATGGTAAGCCCGAAGTCTTGGCAGGCATCGCTGAAGCGAGTTATAAGCTGCTGTAGATCCTCAGCTGAATGGGCAGTTACTGCAGCGTCGTCTGCAAAGAGGAAGTCGCGCAAACACCTCAGCTGGACCCTGGTGTTGGCTTCTAGTCTGGAGAGGCTGAAGAGCTTTCCGTCTGACCTGGTACAGAGGTAAATGCCTTCGATTGCAGAACCAAATACGTGTTTCAGCATCACAGCAAAGAAGATTCCAAACAGTGTTGGAGCCAGGACACAACCCTATTTTACTCCACTTCGTATGTTCAAGGCAGCTGATATTGAGCTGTCAAAGATGACGGTGCCTTTCATGTTTTCGTGAAAAGATCTGATGATGCTGAGCAGTTTGGGTGGACATCCGATCTTGAGAAGTATCTTGAAGAGGCCATCCCTATTGACTAGATCGAAAGCCTTTGTGAGGTCTATGAAGGCAATAAAAAGTGTCTGTCTCTGCTCTCTACATTTCTCCTGGAGTTGTCTGAGAGGAGAAGATCATGTCTATAGTGGATCTGTTGGCACGGAAACCGCACTGTGATTCAGGGTAGACTTGTTCTGCGAGTGCCTGGAGCCTCCCCAGTGCCACTAGTGCAAAAGCTTTCCCAACATTGCTGAGAAGGGAAATGCCGCGATAGTTATTGCAGTCGCTTCTGTCGCCTTTGTTTTTGTACAGTGTGACGATGTTAGCATCTCTCATGTCTTGTGGTACTTCGCCTTCGCTCCAACAGAGGCAGAGGATTTCATGCAAGGATTCCAAGGTTGTCATAACCGAGGTGTGGGAATGGGGATAAGCTCCCATTGTCTATAAAATGCCCCTCACGGCGTGCGTCTCTAACAGCCTCTGACAGCTAAGTCCAGCTCCTAACCTGCTCGTGTGGCTTAGATATAAGCCCGGAGGAACTGCTGCTACTGATAGGAGAAGGGGTGAAGGTGAGTAACCTGGTGCCTGAAAACCAGGGCTTTAGGCAGATGAGGCTCATCAGTCTGGGAAGACAGCTCATCTAAGAGAAGGAAAACTCTGATTTCAAACCTCCTGTGTCTTGCGGCCAAACCCACACATGGGAAAGGCTTCGAGAGTAAACCCTGAGGAACAATCCGGAGTCCGAGTCCCTAAGGCAGTCTGAGGCTGTTAACAGCAACGTTCTGGCAACTCCTGCGGCGACACTGGAACCACGTGTATCGGCGCTTGCCTTTCCAATGGACTATTCTAGTGACGTGGAGAGGGAGGGGGGAGGGGGGTCTGCTGCATGGATAACAGCTTGCCCTCCATACTAATATACCCAGGCTTGCGCTCTCTGGAGAGGACACTTCAGCTTCGCTTTATAACGTCGACAAAACACGGGAAGTGGCAGTCTACTGGTTATATGTCATAACTCTTATTGGCATAGAGTTAGACGCCAGGGGCAACTTCCGACGGTGGGAGAGGTCATCACATTTCACTGGGCAGCTATCTCCCGCCTTAAGCTGGGCAGCTCCCAGCCAGTTAGATGCTGTCCCGCCACGGTCCGTTAGCCTCACTGGGTGCGTGGGGCTTAGGGTGAAAACCAACAACCGGATCGACAACCGTGCACCAGGCAACAGAAAAATAAAAATGGAACTTCCTGCCCTGAAACTGAGCACTGGAACGTAAGGACAATGGCACCAGGCTTTTCTGACGACCTGCAGGAAACAGATGACGCTCGCAAGACCGCTGTCATCGACAGAGAACTGAACAGACTGCAGATGGACATCGTCGCCCTTCAAGAAACCGGATCTGTGAGCGAGAGGGACTTCACCTTATCCTGACCGGGCAAACCATCAGACGAGGTCAGAGAACACGGTGTGGGAGTCGCAATTAGCAACAGCTTATTGGGGACCATAACCCCACCCGCCGAAGGTACAGAGCGAATCCTGTCTCTCCGACTCCAAACATGATCAGGACCAGTCAGTCTAATCAGCGCCTAGGCACCAACTTTGACGTCCACAGCAGAAGCAAAAGTCAAGTTTTATGACAACCTCAGTGCTGCTATAAGGAGAATTCCCGACAAAGAACCACTGTTCATCGCCGATGATTTCAACGCCAGAGTGGATGTAGATTACAACTCCTGGCCCACCTGCTTGGGTCAGTTTGGCACTGGAAAAAATGAACGAGAACGGTCAGTGCCTGTTAGAGCTCTGCTGTCATCATGAATTGTGTGTCAGCAACACCTTCTTCAACACGAAGCCTCAGTATTGAGTCTCCTGGAGACATCCGCGAGCCAAACATTGGCATCAGCTCGACCTGATCATCACCAGGCGTGCCAACCTTTCCAACATCAAGATCACACTCAGCTACCAGAGCGCCGATTGTGACACTGACCACTCTTTGGTGTGCAACAAAGTGAAGCTCCGTGCGAAGGTGGGCAGACCTCGCATTGACACCAACAAAACACGCGATCAAGGAAAAGTTGAGGAGCTTGCACGTGTGTTGGAGGATTCTCTCCCTGGCCCATCTACTGCAAACGCCCAAGAACGATGGGAAAACTTCAGAGATGCTGTCTTCAACGCCGCCATGTCCGCCCTTGGTAAAAAGACCAACAAGTCCGCTGATTGGTTCGAGACCCACTCAGAAGAAATGATACCAGTCACAGAGGTCAAAAGAAATGCCTTGACAGCATAGAAAACCAACCCCAGCGAGCAGAACCTTCAGGTTCTCCGTGCTGCTCGCAGCAAAGTCCAGCAGCGTGCCAGGCAATGTGCCAACGACTATTGGCTTCAGCTCTACTCTGAGATTCAGGTCGCAGCTGAAACAGGCATCATCAGGGTGATGTGTGACGGCAGCAAGCAGGCATTGGACCCCACGCAAAAGAAACCCGCCCCTCTGAAATCAGCTACAGACGAGGTGATTCAGGACAGAGAACAACAGATGGAGCTCTGGGTAGAGCACTATACTGAGCTGTACGCAAGGGAAAATGTAGTCACAGAAAATGCCCTGAATGCCATAAAGTGCTAACAGAGCTGGAAGAGCTTGACAGAGAACCAAGTATAGATGAACTCAGCAAAGCCCTGGATTCTCTTGCCTCTGGCAAAGCATCAGGGAAACACGGTATTCCCGCTAAGGTACTGAAATGCTGCAAGGAGATACTCATCAACAAAATTAATGGCGGGGGGTGGGACCTGTCTATCAGGGTACACATAAGGATTTAACTAGACATCATCTTTCTCCTTACGTTTGGTCAAACTACGATCGTACAATAGGACCCAAATACTGATTTGAATATTATGCAGGTGCTGTTTGGTAATAGCTAATAAAGCCTTTTAAGGCCAAGGTTGACAGTAATGAAAATCGATGCTAAGAGTCAAGATTTTCGTCTGATGCTTTAGCGATATTTCCATATTTTAATCTGTTATTTGACAATATATGATGCATTTTATGGTTTAGAAATGATTTCAAAGATATAAAACAGTTACTTTTGTACAACGGGGTAAGTGCTGAATTGTTTAGTATTCATAAAAATGCCGTCATTTCACATCGCACTAAAGCGATTTCTCACGAACTGCAGCCCGTCAAATTTGGTTCCGACACAAAGGCAGATTTTTTTTTCTGTACTCTAATGGTAACTTTTCCATTCTTCTTAGTAATTTTCCATGTTCAAAACCTCATTCATTTTATAATATCCTGAGAAAGTCTGATATTTACCATTCTCCCTTCATAGTACTCGATTTCCACATAAGGAGTGAACACGTTTTGTGTTGTTTTGCTCAAGCTGCGACAGCGTTATAGGTAAATCTTTCGGAACTGGCAAGGTCAGGATCTCACTGTTTACACTGTAAATACGCCATTGACCCTTCAAACGGGTAGAAGAGAACAAACAATATGGCTTACAGAGATATAGGCTAAAGAGAGACATGGGCTTTAGAAAGAAAACAATAACTAGATGTTAGAGTGCAGGAAAACTGGATTAGTTATATAACTATGCTACTTGCATTCTGAAGGAAATGGTCAAACAAAGGAAATGGGCTTAATTTCCACTGAAACCACGACAAATGTGCAATGTCAGCAACGCACAAAAAATCAAATTTTGATGTTACTTGAAATTTACGTCATTTGTGCATCAGGACAAGATAAAGATTTTTGTCATATTTGTTCTTATTCTCAAAATAAGAGATTTTTTTCTTCTTTTTTTTCTCTTTGTTTTACCCCCTTTTCTTTTTTGGTTGCACTTTCCTTCTTCAACGTTGAATATTAAAAAATGTAGTGGCTCTTTTAGAATTTTTTAAAAAAAGTATATTAAATGGAATAACCAGGAAAACACATTACAAAAATCTGTACAACAAGTGAAAGAAAATTTCCGTAAAATGTGATGGTTTTACAATTCACAATGAGAAATTTGTCCTAAAAAGAAGGGGGAAATACTAAATGGCCGTCGTTTATATGGGTTTCCGTGGTAAGTATCACACATTTTTGAAAGAAAACTATCCTGGGGCAAAGAAAGAACATCAATCTATGGTGTTTACAGTGATAAAAGAATGCTCAAATTAAAATTGTGGATTTTGGCTCTCATTGCCGACGTTGCCCTTAGAAAACTAAGATATTGTCTTATCTTTGTAACTACTGCCGATTGATCCATTTCATGTTACAACATATTGAAAGAGCAATGATTTAATATGTAAAATGAGAGACAACAGTTCAGAGGTTCAGGTTTCTCGACTTCCCCATAGCACTCCGTCTGAATCAAGCTGGAATTTTCACCCATAACAACAAGCTGTTCAGAATTTTCTCTCTTTGTAATCTTGGTATTTTCCCCGACCCTTGCATTTTCTGTGTGTATCACATGTAAATATCAATAAGGGAAACGTAAACGAAACAGATTATTTTGTTGTGACGTCGGCCTCACTGTTGTTGATCTTCTTGTCGTTAAAGCAGTTTTTTTTTGTTTGTTTTTTTAATCGATAGTATTCAGGAATTGCTATCCACTGAACCCACGACTGAAAAAAAAGAAAAGAAAAAGATGAAAGCCAAGATTTGGCGGATTTGACAGGGAAATCCCAGGGAGATTTAGACTAGGCATGAAAGGTGACCAGGGTTTTCAGAGAGGTTGAGTTAAATTCCACTGGATAAGATATGGGTTATATAAAAATTGTTAAATCAGTTATTCAGACATTTGATTAGTTGTAACAAGAAAAGTTAACGAATCCAATTTTCCCCTTTATTAAAAGAAAGGGCTTTACACAGGGTGTCAGAGAAATACACTTGTGCTAATCTGAGGTGGCTGGGAGGCCAAACTGCAAAATTATAATTTCAAATTGAATATCAAATCTCCAATAACAAATCTACTTTCTGAGACCGTATATAATAATTGCCTTGAAGGATCGACCCTGCTCTCATGATTCATTTTTTTTCTTTGCTACCAGCGCAATTACTCTAACATGTTAAAACACTCTAGGCGAGATGATTATGATCGATATAGAAAGAAATCTAACTTTTGTCACTTCCTCATATTCATTCAGACCAAATCGCTAATAAAATAATTTGAGTGTTATGAGCTTCTCCCGGTTGTCATGTTTAAGGACCATAACAAAAATGGCAACATCTAATGATCACAGTATAAACTGATTTTGGACTCCGTTTTTGAGTGTACATCGCCACCTATCAGCCTCAGTAGCCTTCCCAATAGTAGTATAAACAATAATAATAATAACAGTGATAAAATCAGTTATCAGTCAAAGATACCCATGTTCCTGGAACAATAGAGGCCGAATAAAATTGGCGGCCAAGAATAGGAAATGGGGCATTGCCAAAGTAATATAATAATAGCAAGTACCCACAGTGTTCCTGACTTGGCAGCTAAGCAGTCGTTTTATCCCTGGTCAAAGGGATTGAATGAGATAAGAATTGATACCCATTGACGTTGATATGGAATACTTTGGCGTTGTTTTTCTTTTTTTGCTCCTTATCATTTTTGCTTAAATGTCAGTGTCTATGGGGGAAATGTTTTCATAATATCTTGTCTGCTCAAAGAATGTCAATTAAGAGCGCCCAAAATAATAATTCGTCAATTCTGTTTAAATGCTTGTATTTCAGGTAAACAAATTCTCACAAACTCTCTCTCTTTACTTTCTCTCTCTCTCTCTGTCTCTCTCT
>JBCEWB010118331.1:0-11584 GCA_039654565.1 Peronia peronii
TTTTTGGTTGTAAACCCCCCCCCCCCCCCCCGCCTCCATTACGTTCTAGTTCCATCTTTCAATCTCCTGGTGGAGGTTATCTCGAAGGGTCTTTTTGTTTAAAAAAAACAAAATGAAATTTCCTGTTTTTTTTTTCAACCAAAAAACAAAAAACAACAACAACAAAAAAATCCTGTTTTTGGAAAAAATCCAAATAAAACAAAACAAAAAACTTCTTTATTTCCTTAGTCCCTCCCCCCTCCCCAAAAAATCCATTTGTATCTGACATTTTTTTTCCCGTGGGCTTTACACTGTAACTATCCACCCATCAATTTCCCCATCTATTCACAGGAATGGAGATTAATACAAAAGTATTTAGCAGTCACCGGTGACAATTCTTTGCCTAACAGATGGGAAAATATGGATGTTTCAAGTATTTCTCCGGAAAATATACAGATGGCAAAGGATTTCCTTGCACCGTACAGCGAGGAAAGCATTCTCAAGGCATGTGCGGCAGCAGTGAACCTCTATAAAGAGGTGACCATGTAGGCCTACCTCACACTTTCACTGTGAATGAATTAGCCCTAGAAATGTTAGACGGAATTGCAAGAGTACGTGTATATGCTGGGCAGTCAGAACTTTTTTTTTTTTTGCCTTTGACATTAGGTCATTTTATTGCGTGCATATGTAATTAACATGTCAGTGATTCAGAATATGTCACTGGAAACTTTGCTAGCATGTCTGGTTGCCATGGAAACGGTCGCCTCCTTTGAATTTTACTCTGTTTTTTCAAAATCTATCTCCTCTGTTAATAACTACCGTACCAAATTGCTCCAAACTTTATCATTTCTAACATCTGATACAGGAGCAAACTGAAGTTTTATTTATTTATTTATTTTTTTAAAACATAAGCTGTTAAAAATGTCACAGATCTACATCAAATTTGTACAAAATGTCATTTTTATTCACTATTTTTTTCTCAAAAAGTAAAAGAGACATAATGGAAATCCCTTGCCAATTTTTTTTTTTAAATTAACATTATGTCAAGGAAAGTATATGGGACAAATATAATAAAAATACGTAGGTGAGTTTTTGAGGAGATGGACAAAATAAGGGAAAAAAATCGAGAAAAATGCAAAAAACGAAATCTATGGATTATAAAACACACTGAAAAAAAATACATTGTCTATGCCCAAAACTCTATAATTTGGCAGACAGGACATCGAAATAACCATGGGTACTAAACTATGAAGCCCGTCCTCTCTTTAATGCCTCTTGGAGGGTGTGTTCTTGAGTCTCAAATGTGGGCTTGGCGCCTGATTTGCTATTTGATAGGCTAATGTTTTCTTGTAGAGACATTTCCTGTCTTTCACTTCACCGAATCTGAAAGAGCAAGCATACCAAATCAAAGTCCAGTGATTTTTTTAACAATAGAAATCCTCACAAAACCCATGTTGAATTCAACAGTTGTTGTTATCAATAGGGGCAGAATTAAAGAGTTGGCAAAAGCATCTTTTCCCTCAATTTGATAGGGAATTTTGCTGAATTTTGAGTACCGATACCCTCCATCTGGAAAAAAAATCTGTAATAAATAATATTTAGTCATAGGAACATTTTGGACCTATAATCTGGCACAAAAATGATTACTCTTCTCCAAGAAAAAAAAAAAGAAAAATTGACATTTTCACTCCCAACTGGTCACTCCAGATTCCCCCCCCCCCCCCTCCCCCCAACCATAAGGATGAATAAATTCTACTTCTATTCAATACTATCTTTTTTCTTTCCTTTTTTTTTTCTCAAGCAGATAGCTCATTTGGTGTATTTGGTTCCAGAATCTTTTGACGTCCTGTAAATTTAATTTCTCTAAAACTAATAAAACAACAGGACACTATTTTCTTTCTTTCTATGTGAAGTGTAAAATCGGTCAATGGTAACAATCTAGCATCCTATAATACATGTTGGTAATAAACTGGTTAATTAGAAATATAAAGGCAAGCACAAAACAGTAATAAATATATGACTTTATTTCACTTTCTTCCTTTTTTTGTCTTTTTCCCTCTGCTTTTTTTACCTCCTTTTTTCTTGTTCTAGTTTTATTTATGGCTGTTCATTTAAACATAAATAAGTAAATTTAGAAAATAAACAAATAAATAAACGAACAAACCAACTAATGAATGACTGAATGAATGAATGAATAATAAGTAAATGAATGAATAAATAAATTAATGAATAAATTAATGAGTGAACGAATAGATGAATAGATAAACAAATAAATGAATGAATAAGTGAATATGTATGAATAAATCAATAACAAATAAACAACAAAAAAAAAGATAAATAAATAAATAAACATATGAATAGTTAAATTAAAAGTAAACAAGTTAATGAATACTTTTCCCCCATACTTACATGTAAATGTATATCACTGGATAACTATAATTAATTAATGTACTAAATTCTTCTGCAATAGTCAATATTTTTTTTTACCCTCAGTGCAAGGTCAGAATTGAAGAAGTTGAATCAAGTGGTGTAGCCAAGTAAGAAAATCCAAAATGATGACATGGGCTTCACTAACCACAGGATAGCATTTAATAACATAACTTGCTGCATAAGGTGAAACCAGCAAATGGATATTCCAGTTCATGATGAAGCTGACTTTCCAAGCCGTTCACAGAGCCGTATAAAGACAATTGTTCACAAGCTTTTGTTCACATAGATAATGTTCACACACTATTATCAGTATTTCATAATATACGTTTGAGACGTGCTTATCAATCATTTTCAGAATTATAATCCACATACGACTATTATCAAGCTGTTTATCTATTTATATTTATGTATCAAATTATACTTCTCTCTCCATTCATTAGTCCACCCATCTTTTCATCCGTTAATTCGTTCATCCATCCATCCATCCGCCCGTCCGTCTGTCCATCCATTAATCTGTCCATCAGTCCATTCTTGGAAAGAAGAAGCTTGAATTTGCAGATTTATATTACATGTGTTTATTTATTTATTTATTTTTCATTACAGATTAAGAAATGGAATAAAAATGAATATGGAACAATCTTACCTGTGTTCTGAAAAAAAAAAAAGGGGGGGGGGGGAGAAAGAAAGAAAGAAAGAAAGAAAGAGAAAAAATAAAGATCTGTCTGTCTTTCTGTCCGTCTTCTTTCCATTCATCCATCCAATATCCATCCATCCATCCATCCATTCCATGCATCTATCCACCCTTCCATCGGTCTGTTCGTCCGTCCGTCTAAAGATCTGGCCGTCAGCCAACTATCTGTTTATTACATATCTGTTTGTCTGCTTACTTTTCTATTTATCTGATTATGTGCAACTACTTGTACATGTATTTGTATACCATGGAGTCAAGCAAAAACCTTCAAAGTGCCTTAAACATGATCTAATCATCATTAATTTGATAACAACTATATCTCTTATCTGATTTAATGATTGCCTAAATGTTTTGTCATGATTTTCATTTGCCCAGGCTAAGTTACATATATTATTAATTCTGTAATTTACTTACAGGGTGCGGATAGACAGGCACCATAGTGTCTGATCCACCGTGTTAGATAGACACTATGTTGTCAATGCATTCTTCCTTTTGGCTCAATCGGCGATAGGTAGGCACAATGGTGCTTATTAACCATTTTTCCTAATTAAGCAGAAATTAAACCGCCATAATTATCTCTTTAAAAAAAAAATTCATCACCATTTTAACACAGTTAATTGCTATTGATCCTCTTTTCCTTAGGCCAAGGTAATGCTACATATATCTTTGTACAGTTTTCATGCCATTCATTTTATATTATGGATTAGTTCAAATAATTCAAAACGAAACTGTACAAGCATGTGCAGAGAGACTTTATAGAGCCTAAGGGCGAATCCAAATCGACTACTAGAAGCAAAGGGATGCCACTTTTTATCAAAAGCTGTGGGGCCTATTTGATAATGTTGATTTTATTTGACTCCCGCCTCTCTCTCTCTCTCTCATATTATCCACCTGTACTCCACTCTCTTCTTCTTATCTCTTTGTCCAGCTACCCTATCCTAGATTTTAAAAAAATTCACATCATCAGTAATCGTCAAAAATATCGGACACCTCAAAGGCTATGTTCTCTCCCCAGCCCTATTTGCCATCTCTATACAAATGACTGTACAAGAGAGAGAGCACTAGTTTTCTTATCCTGATCTTTTGCTGACTACACGACCATTATAAAGTTTGATTTCAAAGTCAACGACATCCAGCTCAAGACATTCAGGCTAGGTAGGCCTATATTATAGAAAAATGTGTCAAGTCATATGACGATTGTTTCCTTCATCTCAGTGCGAAGAAAACAAAAGAATTTAACTTATCTCACAGCCTTATATGTTTGATATCTGACGCCTTATATGTTTGATAAAGGAAAAACAGGAAAAAGAATAAATAGATGTGAAGAAAGTGAACAAACTTGATAAAAGAAGTCACTGACGCCCTAGACAAGAAGTCCTGTATATGAAAAGCCTGATTCGGGAATACTCTATGCACCAACTTCAACTGGCTGGCCTGTTCCGAAAGAGGAGGACATTTGCTGTATTTTTTTTTTTTTAAAGTATTAATCGTGACCGTTACATAAATTCGTTTCTGCCATCAGCGATACGCTTATCAAGTTGAAGCAATTTGTTTTTTTCTGGTGTTATTTTGTATTGAGTATGTGAATATGAACGTATTTTCCTGCATACCGTGTGTTGCCAACTGTGAATGGAGTTTCCTTTCGAAAAAAAAAAATGAAATGTATCATCCTACACAAAATATAGAGAAAACTAAGCGGGCATATTAGCGACGGAGATCGATGAGTTTTATCTCTCCCTATTTTTCCAGCCATGCAACTTGAATTTTGCAGACAACCCAGGGCATGGAAGATATATTCAACGTATTTGAAGGGAAGAGGATGGGAAGGGTCCTCTTGACTTTGCTTTTTTCTTGCTCACTTTCCCGAATTCATATTCATCATGATTGTTTTCGAGTTATTGTCTATCTTTCAGTCCACGAAATTCGCTCTGTAGTAAACTGTAAACTTTTACCGAAAAGAATTAATAAAAATCGGAAATGGAAAGAAAAGGCACGAAACACGAAACTTACTGCTCGAGGGTCCTTGTTTTTACGCTCTAGGCTTCAGAATAGAATCTATCGACATTTTGTAGGTCTGTCACCTGGAATCAGATCGATATCCAGCACAACATTGAGTGTCTTGGTCAGAGCTTGATGGCGTCTTTCAACCCTCGACAGTAAAGAAAATGGATATTTCGGTGAGTTGACCGTTTCAGTTGTTGGATCTGCCTGTCTACTGTGCGCCTTCTGACTTCCTGTTCCATGTTTGGTTAGATCTTACTATCTTCAGTTGCATCCTTAGTTATTTAAAAAAAAATAATTAAAAAATCTATTAGATCTAGATCAAGAGCTTAGATGTAGTACTTCCTTGCAAATCAACTGAAACAGGGAAGACGTTTGCTTGGGGTTGGCGATGTGAATTAGGCAATGTTCTTTGGCCCGATAGATCTAGCAATAGAACAGTCTGACTGAGACCCAGTGCTGTGAGAGATCAAATTTCCAATGTAGATCTAGATCTATACCAAAATTTTGGTTATGAATTGCAAAAGCACATATTGGTCACATATATCCTGGAATACAATTTCCTGCCTCCTCAAAGAGCTCCTTTAATTCTGTTATAAATTTAGAGTCTAGAAGTGGAGAAATATTTGCAGCCAGTACAACTTGAAAAACAAACAAAAAAACTGCAGTGTAGTAGATCTAGATCTATATGGTAGGTTGATAATATTATTATGAAGAAAGCCCATATTTTAACCTCTGTAGAGTTTTTCCTGTGCACTGGGTTTTGAGTCCTTTTTAATAACAGTTTGTTCTACAGTTTGTAATCGTATATATATTGGGAAAATTGTTTATTTGCAATTGAGCCGTCATAATGAATGCAATATTGTATAAAGTGATAGGCTGGTGCAAATCCTGTTTAAAAAAAAAAAGAAAAAAAAAGTTACTTTTTGCAGGTAACACCTTGCTTCTTAATATTGTTCGTTGAGTCAAACCTTGAACACTATTAACTATTAGAAATTTATTATAATAAGAGACAATTTATATAAAAGAAAAAAAAAGAAGAGAAGAAAAATCAGTGCTTACTTGATGATAATTTTTTCTTCAGAGTCAAGAATCAGTGCTCAAGAAAAAACTGCAACACTTTTTGCAAGAGCTGCAAGGTATTGGGACAGTAGCAGGCTTCAAACATTTTGCCTGTTATGTCAGAGGAAGGGAAGAACTTGTTGTCAGTGTAAATAATACACTTCAGGTTAGAACTTTTGTAACAATAATTAATCATGTTAAACCCAGAAGTTGCCGAAAGGCAAAAGGAAAAGAAAAAAATCTATCTATGTTTGAGTCAGTCATTGCTAATAGTAACAACTTGAGTAGCTAGCACAACCTCTGATTTTGGATAGAGTCAGTTCCACATCTTGGAATCATGTTGAGTGTATGCATCAAGAATCAGTGCTCAAGAAAAAACTGCAACACTTTTTGCAAGAGCTGCAAGGTATTGGGACAGTAACAGGCTTCAAACATTTTGCCTGTTATTTCAGAGGAAGGGAAGAACTTGTTGTCAGTGTAAATAATACACTTCAGGTTAGAACTTTTGTAACAATAATTAGTCGTGTTAAACCCAGAAGTTGCCGAAAGGCAAAAGGAAAAGAAAAAAATCTATCTATGTTTGAGTCTGTCATTGCTACTAATAACAACTTGAGTAGCTAGTACAACCTCTGATTTTGGATAGAGTCAGTTCCACATCTTGGAATCATGTTGAGTGTGTGCATAATAGAGGCTTTCCTCTCCTATTTCTGCAAATTTTATGATTTTGTAATTTTCTTAGACATAATTATATCATACAAAATATTATGATACATATCTGTGAAAAAAGGCCGTTATTTTTTTCCAGGGAAGTGGGTACTCTGGTTATTCAGCACCGAACTCCCGGCGACAATCAATCTGTTACAGTGACAGCTTTACCTCATCGCGGTTACCCTATGACAAGTGAGATCTCTCTATCTTACTGCATTCAGTTTCATATTATTTTTGTTATTTTGTATTTTTTTTCATTAACTATGCTCAAATATGGTGTTGGATGAAGGACTGGATGTGTTTGTGAAATGCTGTGGTGCACTTTGCTGAAGGCTGCTTTGAGGTAATTAAATACCAGTTGTATGCAGTACTCTTAGCTATCTTGATCAGGCTATTTGTGCATACACTCAAGATGTGTAAAAACTGATGATCATAGTGGTTCGGTACAAAGGATCTGCCTTGGTATGCTTGTGGATGGATGTTGTATTAATGGAAATGTTGTCTAAATTGTCATTTCTGGGCTGATCGAGGTGTGAAATCATGATGTGTGAGATTGTTGTCAAAGATTATTTTGTGTCTTCTCAACACTAGTTTGAATCTCATTTTATCTTCTGTGCTGTCCCTCATAATTAGACAGGTCTTCCAAGTTGTCAGTCATTCACTTAACAGTGTTTTCAGTTCCAACTGTGTTCTTGGACTATTTTCCCAACTCTATGACTGATATTTTGCTCCATAACCAACTTAATGTTCCTATCAACAAAAATGAGTAGCCAATTCTATAACGCTTAAAAGCTGTTCCTAGTAATATATGAGATGCGACATGATGAAATCAGGCTCTCGTCAAATTTTGAGCGTATGGAGTTATTGGCTCATCCATTTTCCTTTCTGTGTGTGAAAAAATTTTTGTTCTACCTTAAGTAGAAGTCGAGCTATTGACAATTAAAGATGATGGGAGTGACCTATTGCTGCAGCTCAATTTAGTGAGAAAATGGCCGATCATCTTTGTGAATCCTTATTAATCTTTGTTGGCCCATGCCGCTGAACTGCAATTTTGGGTCTTTTACACAATCTGTTTCAGCAAATTTAACTCTGAAATGCATTGTTAGATTGATACTGAAGGGTTTTGTGAAAAAAAAAATTTACGTCAAAAATTCGTTCAATCACACGTGATTTCTCCGGTCGCCTCAGTTTGACGAGCGCCTGATTTCATCGTGTCTCGTCTCATATGCTCAATAGGCACTTCAGCAGTGGCTAGTGCAGACTATGTATCTAGCTGCTTTTTGTTTTTATCATTGAATTCATTGTCAAACTTATTTCTCCGTTAGTGGCCCATCTCAGACCTATGTTATGAACACTATTATCCACAGTTTTCTTTTCCTGATAGTGAGGGATGCAATAGTAGATGAATAAAAAATTTTCACCAAATACAGTAGAATGATATCTATTCTTTTACAACTAATAGCCAGACGATGCCTTCATTGTAATTTGAAGAGTTTAACTATGAAAACAAATGTGATATTCACATGATCAGTTTTAGTGACACTTTTCTACCATTTATAACACAGAAATGACTAATCATAGATAGTCAGCAGTCTCGCAAGGTAATGATAGGATAAGGGAGCTTTCACAAACAACAAGAAGTAAATGATTCCCTGGAGTCGCACAAAGACAGTGACCATGCTTTAAAAACGATGAACAAAAATGGATCATAGTAACCTGTATTTGAGCTGCTTGGTGACCCCAACTAACTCTGCTGTCAAAACAATATGGGGGCATGATTTATGGTTTCCTCTGAGTTGCAAGATTTTTTGCTAGACTACATCCTTAAATTACATTTGAATTGATATAAGTTATTTAGAGAAGACAACAATTTGCCTGCTGCATTTGATGTTATAGCTCTTCTTATAAAATTGAAAGGATCATGTTCATGCATTTTATATCTGCGCATTTCATCGTCACAGAGGCTCCCTTGTCATGTCCCACAATACACAAGTTGGCTTAAGTGGAATGCGTGAGCGAGGGGTAGGTCTGCCACCTGCATCTCCATCTGAACAAGAGGGCACACCGGTAAGGAGCCCCTGATGTAGAATTCTCTGTGGTACTACTGTTTTTCATTTAATTTTATTTGATAAATGATAACAGATGGCATTTATATGGCACTTATTCTCATAAAGCACAGACCCAAATATTTTACAATCATTTAATTTTGCTCAGTCTGACTCTTTGTTCATGGAGCCACAATTATTTGTATAATCTCATGCTCATAATTTTATTCCTTGAGATGCTTATATTCCTGAGGTTGATACTGCACATATGAAAAAATTGCCCCCTCACCACCTTATTTTATTTCTCATGTAGCTAAACAGCTTTTAAGTTTCAACCCATTCCCTCCTTTTTTAGATACCGGTACATCTCTTGGAATGTTTTACAACTCATGTCTGTGGTGTCACGGATATAATTCAGCATTCTCATAACTTAACATCAGTTTGCTTGTTTCAGTGATATGTATTTTCAGTTGTACCATATATTGTCTGGCAAGAGTACTTGTTGAATACATTCATCCAGTATGTTCAAATCATTGTGTTACTCTCTGCAGGATGAGGATGAAACTCTGTTTCTTATTGCTGGCTACGCTAGATACTCATGTCCCTATGTGTGGGTGCGGTCAAATCATGAACGTCTTCTCAAACTGTCTGGTGATACAGACAGTGATAAGGACAGTCCTCTCAGGTTGAAATCCACTAATTGCTGGAAAGATTCGGGTATCAAAGCTGTTTATTTTTTGGGTGTATATGCACAGTGTTTTATTAGGCCATTATGTCCAATTCAAGGTAGCATTCTGGTCTCAGTGCAATGTCTCTAGATGCCACAAAAAGGCAGTGTTTCAGTATCATGTACGTTACGTTCTATATATGTCTTTCAGCCTCCTGGTGGAGGTTATCTCGAAGTATCATGTAGCATGTTAATTCAGCTCTGTTTTTTTGTTTGTTTTGTTTTGATTTGTTGTTTTGTTTCATACAAACAGTCATTATTCATTCAACAAACTTGACAGATGTAAATCTAATCCTCCACAGCCCAGTGCAGTAAATGTGAGAATATGATTTTGAGAATGGGTTGACATTATATCTTACAGTTTATTTAGTTTGAATTGTTTCCTGAACAGAAAGTGACTTTCTCTCAAGTTTTTATGTTAAAGTGTCTTGCACGATCAGTAACGAAATTCACCACTGAGTTAATGAAAACTCAGTTGCATGTCTTATTGTATTTCTTGGATTTTATTTCTTGAAATATTTAGTTTGGCAGCCACTGATTTTTTTTTTTTTATACCACTGTCTTATGAGGTTTTGACTTCTGATTTAGTGATTGCCATGTTTTCCCAAACCATCGTTTCCTCTTTAAGATTTATTTTTTGGCTCTCTTCCGCACCCATAAATAAGGAAATAAAAAAAAAGTCTCGACATCATTGTTCCTTGTATTTGCCCGTCATAAGACTTTTCTATTTTGTCTGTGTGCCAATTTGTATTCCAATTTCATACTAGGTGTTTTTTTTTTTTTTTTTTTTTTAAATTCACTCTCAAAGATGTCCACATCATTGATATCATTGCTGAAGTGGTGAAACTTTGTACATATCCTGCCCCCCGCAACCCATTTGAGGTGGATCTGGAATACTTTCATTCACTGTCCCAGCCCTATAAACTTCTGGCCTCAGCTGCTATGGTAGCTTATTTGCAGAAAATTGTAGTAGCTTCCTCGGACTCAAAACCCTACTGTGGGAAAGGTATGCATACTGATTTTTTCTGTGATATAACACAACACAGATTTGTCTGTAGTATCGGCAAAATTAAGTGGCATTTCATCAATGCTGTAAATCAGGCATGCTTTATCACAGATTACAGCAAGGATTATCAGTCAGATTTTACATGAAATTTGAAGATAATCAAACTGAAACACTTTTATTTATTGTAACATTTTTTATGATTTTTTTTTTTGTTTTCTTTTTTCCAAAGACTTATCTCCAAACTTGATGAATTGACTCAGAATATTTCAAAAGTTTGAATTTTTTTGTTTTGTTTTTGCTTTACACTTTGTGGCCAGAATGAAAATAGAAAATGGAACCAAAAAAAAAGATACCTTTTTTTAATGTATAGTTTTGTATTTTTCTTCACAATAATGGATTGTTATTTTTCCAATGCAGTGTTCGAAGAACTCCAACATGTGGCTAAAATCCACTTCACCTGTCTCAGGGATGTAGTTGAGAAGGCCAACATTCCCATTCTGCAGCATCGACAACAGCAACAGCAGCAAGAGAAACAAGCCCGTCAGCAGCAACGCAGACCATCAGGTTCTCGCACAGCCCACTATCCTAAAGTCACATCTCAAACTGCAGAGGGCATTTCTGCCCACCAGCCGCCCATGTCTGTTTATCCAACCACTCCAATTAACACATCAGGGGTAGTTTATGGCCAAGGACCAGGTGGTGCTTTTCCAGGAGGTTTTAACAGAATGCCTGCCCCTTCTTTGTTCTGAGTGTTACAGCTGAAATGTTTCTTAACCCATTACTAGTTGATGCGCCCGTTTGCGTCCGCTGACACACAAGCCCCGTCTTTCTAATGCACCCGGACGTGCCCGCTATATGCGGAAATGACGTGGTTGTTTTGGAACTCATTTTTGGCCGGAAACACGTTAGGTACGTTAAGTTACCGTATATCCCGA
>JBCEWB010118342.1:0-11584 GCA_039654565.1 Peronia peronii
CTATCTATCTGTCTGTCTATCTATCTATCTATCTATCTATCTATCTATCTATCTATCTATCTATCTATCTATCTGTCAGTCTGCCTATCTGTCTGTCTATCTATCTACCTGTCTGTCTGTTGTTTGTCTATCTGTCCGTCCGTCCGCCCGCCCGTCCGTCCGTCTAAAACGAATGTAGTTTGTGTGCTATGCAGAACCGGGTAGATCTACCTCTTGCTGGGCTTTTCCCTCAGACTGACATGTTCGCGTGTTACTCCTGCTATGGTAATGGATAACACCACAAATGCTTTCACTTCTTTTTCTCTCTCTGTCCTCAATCCTCTGTCCATCCATCCATCCATCCATCCATCCATCCATCCTTTCTTCCACCAATCCACCCATCCATCCATCCTTTCTTCCACCCATCCGCCAATCCATCTATCCATCCATCCATTCATCCATCCATTCATCATTTCAATCGGTGGCCTTATGTACGGTATGTATCAGCTTGAATTTAATCTCAAGATATAGGCTATCTGCCACGCCCCTTTTGCTCCTTTCTCTCACTCTCTGAAAGTATACTACAAACAACTTCTACAAATATCCCCAACCCTTCCGTTATCTTGACTTAAAACCATCCATGTCTCCCAAATTTTTCAAAAATTTATGATATGATAAAGGAAAAAACGTTTCTCACACTCACCCGCAAGTTCTTGATCCGTTCCTCACGGTTCACGCCAATCCCACACAAAGCACGTCCATACAGCCTAAACATGAATGTATTACTCACGGGGCATCTCCCTCTGCCCTCCCCATGAGAACCTGCAGCAGCCCTCCTAGCCTCCCCGTCCGGAGCGTTGGTTTGGCACCGACGTGTAAAACTTATACTGAAAAAAAACTCCACAGGATTTTACTTTGCTCATAGAACTGGGACGTGAAACAGATGCCTTGTTGCTCACTTGTTCGTTTTTGTTTCTTTTTTTTTTTTTTTTTCTATGTGTACGTCTTTTTTTTCTTTTGTTTCTCTCCACTGGGGTTAACAATAATACTGGTGAAAGGGCGAGTTCATCAAAGAGCTAGGCTATGCGCGCAATTCTGTACTCGCCGGAGAACAGAACTCACTCGTCGTTTTTCACAAATTAATCACTTTGCGCGTTACGCACAAACATAGTTATGCACAGTTCCAATACTGAAAAAAAAACCCACCTCAATTATAAATGGAGTTATTGGGAGTCAGCGATGTATAGTAATGTGAAACTAAACTAAAATTGAGAATTTTACTTTACACAGCAATAATTAGATAAATGCGCTGCAGTTCCAGTATTTGTTAAAATATTAAAATTTTAAGTGGATTTTCATTTTCTCTGTATAGGAATGCATGGTAATAGAATGCTGAAATTAAAACAAATGTAATTTTACCAGATCCAGCAGCAGACGGTAATGAGGCAACAACTTCCAAATGGGATTTGTTGCAATTCGGTGTGAGAAGTCAATAGACGGTAAAATGAACTGGATTTTAATTTTTGCCTCACAATTTAGCTCATAACTGACTAAGAGATAGGACTAATGAATGTCTCACAGAGCAGAAGTTTAATGCCACTTCGTTATCTTTGTCATCTCAATGCATTTATTTATTTATTTATTTATTATTTATTTATCTAGCTATTCATGTATGTATTTATTCACTTATTAACACATCTATTTATTTATTCACTCATTTGTTCGTTGTTGTTGTTGTTGTTGTTGTTGTTGTTTCTGGCAGGGATCATAAAGAATTACCATAGTGACAAAAACCCCCCAACATTCTGAACTTGTGTAAGTTCGGCCTAAAATAACATAGCCTATCAGTAACTCAGACCAAATTCTCAGTCTTTTTCTTACTTTTATTATCTGAACATGAATGAAATTGAGAACATTTCTTTTATAGAACTGTGAACAACTGACAACAAACATAAATAATATAATATAAAGACTGGATCAGGTCCAAGAAAATTGTAGTGAGAACTAATGTTTTACTTTGCTCACACTAGTGAGAAATGTACACCCGCAGCTCCTCTGTTTTCAGTGTTATATAGATAATCCTTGCTGCACACAAACGATAACCTTAAACGATCAATACAACAAAGAGAAGGTAAAAAAATGCTACCAACCAATTCATGACCGCTATTCTAATTCATGCTCTCTTCGGGTCAGAGCTGAACTGTGTGGGTCTCTCAAAAAGCACGTGTATGCGATAATCCGTTCGCACGTAACTTAGCAAGCCAGCAAAGCGCGCCAGCCTCTGCAGAGTTCAAGTCTGCAATTGACGGGAATAGGACGGCCGCGCGCCAGCCGGCCAGAAGGCAAACGATAAGAAAAACAAAAGACTAGAGCAGCGGGACGGTAAAAAAGCGACTATTTCGGCCGCGGCGAGGCCGAGCGAAGCGATGAGAAGAGGAGGAAAGAGAGAAAGAGGGGGGCGATTTATATTTCCCCACCGCTTCTCGGTCAAGACTACGTTCTCAGCGTTTGAAAACCGAAAGGAAGTCTGTCTGTCTGTCGGGATTCCAGCCACCATCCGAGACGAGACTCGCCCACCTTGGCCGTCTCGAACCCTTCATGCAATAGTGCCAGACGGCTGGAGCAGGATTGGTGTCTTCTATGGAAACCTGCGCATGTCATAGTTTGTAAATGCTGCTTGTCATCTCGGCATGATTGAACATTGTCGTGTTCAGTTTATCACTCAGGCACTTATGTAGCTGCATGTGGTGTACGTCCTCATTTCGAAAGTACTTGTATTGTAGTATTATTTAACAATTTGTTCGTTAGTGGTAATAGTGATGATGGATAGAGACGAAGGAGGGAGGGAAAGAAGGTCTGCCGTTAAGTATATTCCTGCCTTCATCCCTCCTCCTCCATCTTTCATCGCATGGCCTTCTCTATTTTCTGCTCTATATAAACCACAATACAAATACTTGCATTCAAATGAGTTTGGTCCATTTCTGGTTTGCTTTTGTACGTATTTTCATTTTCATTAACGTCTTACTATGTTTGGTCATTAATGAATTAAATAATATGTTTGGTAGTTTTGAATTCTTTATTTATTTATTTATTTATTTATTTATTTACTTACTTAAGTATTATTTAGTTACTTTTTATTTATTTTTACGTCCGTTTAAATATTAATTTATTTGCATAAACACTGGCTGTTCCTTCATTACACTACAAACAATATGTTCTCTGTTCTGTGGTGTCCCTTTTTTCTGTTCTGAAAGATAACATATAGACGAGAACGCAAATCCTGGCATACAAATGCGTTTTATAACACAGGTCAAGAGGCAACCACGATAGTCAACGAAATACGACAAGAGCACCAGATGAAGATGACAACGGATGACATCAATTGCGATGGTTTTTCAAAGCAAGCACGTTAAGTAGGCATAGTCATTCGCATGTTATTCCACGAGTGATAATTCCTCTGTTTGCTAATATGGAATCCACATAACATAAGTTCACAAAAAACAAAAAACAAAAAAACCCACATAATATATCGTCACATCATTGTAATGTTACCATTGGCCAAACTGATTGAAACACAGCTTTGCTGGAAAAAAAAAAGACATAAAAATGAAATACAAGATAAGAATACAAGTAGAATAAAATAAGAGCAAAGAAACGAAAAGAAAAGCCAAAAAACATGCTATGGTTCCATTCAGTTCAGTTATAAGTATGCATGTGCCATTGGAATTTGTTTCTTGTGTGTTTGTTTGTTTGTTTTTGTCAGCAAATGCTTTATTATGGCACAGGATCAAATATTGCGATTCTGACCCAACCTCTCTCTCATAGATACTTGCTCAAGAGACTACGAGTTGTTGTACGCAGCCCTACTTTTGAAGATTAAAACTGGCGCTAACAAGATTGCAGGAATCGGAAATACGATCCAATAAAGTTATATTTTTAGAAAATTGAATGAGACAAACGTTGAAAACAACAACAACAACAACAACAAAAAACACCCCACAGATGCAAAAAGGTCGAATCTCACCGTATGATCCATCTCTGTTACACGAGTGAATTCTCACCCGCACTTTGACACAACGCTTTTTTCATCATTTTATGAGTATTAGAATGAGAGAAAGAGGCAGAAATAGTGGATGGATAGGAATCCAGTTTCCAGCCCGTTCCAGCATAATAATATGAAAACACTACCGCAACCCTGTATTACTTCGACCTTTAAAAGCTGTGTATTGAAAAAGGCGTTAAAAAAAAAAAGAAAAAGAAAAAAGCTATTTTTTCTCCAAATGACATTTTCAAGAAAAAGACAATTTGTCAAAACACGTCAACTGATTGTCAAGAGTTTCATTTCTTAACCCTTTCCACCCGGAATGGATTGCTCCTTTCTCCCTGTATTACTCGTGTATATTATTATGATTTATTGTTTTAGATATTTCTGTTTATTCCTGAGTGAAGTCTGGGCCCTCGAAAGGAATCAACACCAGCTAGAGCCAAGATTAGCTTATTTTCCAAAGAGGATTTTAAATCCACAAGCCAGATCACTTGATTTAAAAGAATTAAATAACACTCCATTATAACAGATTATGGTTGCCTCTCTGTTATTGCTATCTGTGTATCTCAGTTCTTTATTCCTCCCTTCCTTTCCCTCTTCTTTTCGTACATAACCTAAACACAGGTTGAGTTGGAATTTCAGATCCAGCATCCGTTTTCCTTTCATTATAGCTGCCTTTGATTAACTGATGATCAATCATATAAGCTGTGGCTTGATGTGTTGACTTTCCCCTTTCGGAAACATTCTGCCAATAACTGCCACGGGCTGTAATCATTTTTATTATGAATACAAAAATGTATTACTTTGTTCCTAAGGAAATATGTTGAGTTCAGTTTACACATAATATGTAGAAAATTGCAAACAAACAACAATAAAACAAAACAAACAAAACAAAAACAAAAATGTCACGGACGAACACTAGTGGCCATTTTTCAAACATAGATCTATGATAGTGTTATTTATGTATATACCTCACAAATTAAATGTTTTTCAGATTTTAATTAGCAAATTAGTATCAGCACTGAGATGAATCAGACGGGTTGCACAGATTTACATTGGATGTGCCATCCACTGACCTTTTGCGCAGCGTAAAGAATCACATGCTGGGTGATAACAGTTAATATTCGACTGAGCACAAAACTGGAAATCTCCGGCGGAGTGTTTGTAACCCCTGCTAAAAGTAGAACACTCACTTATATGTGTTACACTCCACCACGAAATTCCACAACAACAGTAGAACACAAGATTTCGGGAAAAACCCGACGACGGAAGTACGTCGGACGTTTTCCTGCGTCATTAAATCATTAATACTGCTCACAACTACTATTATTTGGAGGGCGTCTAGGTTGTTGTTGTTGTCTTGAGGTTTAACGACACATCAGCACGATTACGGCTATATTGTGTCAAACACGGTAAGATACGTTAAACGTCAAGAAGAAGAGAGGAAAGAAAGCAGGACAGAAGACAGGAGCAAGGTGAGAGAGAGAGAAGGGATGTCTCTCCTTGAATGTCGAGGATGGCATTCCATGGGAGACACCCCACCATGGCGGGCTTACACCGCCTGCAGATGGGAGCAGAGAACCTACTTATAAACCCCGGGCCCCCGCGGGGGAAGGCGTCTAAGTTCAATAGGCTCACAGCGAGAGTTTTAATCATACATTTCCTACTACGTAGCAAAAAAAAAAAAAAGTGAGACAAACTTGTGAATGGACAAACTGTGTTTCTAACCTATGCTAAAAATAGACGCAGGGATTTCCAGCTTTTCGCTTGGTCGAAACAAATCCATTTTTCCGCTACCACTCCTTTGCGTGTGGTTTATGAAACTGCCGATTTGAAGGCGTAATTATCTGATCTTATGAATACAATAAAGTGCCAACAGTAAGACGAGTTAAAGTGACAACTGCTCACCCAACTCATGCAAACTTCAGAACGGCCAGAAAGTTTCCAAATACTATTTGGGCACAGGCAATCACTCTGATCGCCCTGCATTTCCGAAAAGGTTCATCGCCCATAGCGTCACAGTACTGTATACTGGTCAAAATATGAAAAGTTTCTGTTAATCATCAGCAACAGATATTTTGTGGTTTACAAGAACAAATACCCCCCCCCCCTCCCCCCGTCCCCCACCCAGGCAAAAGAAAAAGAAAAAAAGAGATTAATGGCAAATCACGTTGTCGAAATCAGCAAACCGTTGAATGTTTGAAGTTGCAACTATGAACCATCCTGACGTGGTTTAACAAAACGCCTATTTCATCGATGTTACATTAATTATTTCTCCATCACTAATTCATCTTTTAACAATCTTAAAGTACAGCACATTGCACCTTCCATGTGTTAACAGTGAGACTGCAAAACAAACTCGTTGATTTTTGCTGGACAGAATTCCCACGTGAAACAGTGGCCTTTTGTCGAGGCTCATTAGCATAGTGGGTATTTTTTCCATCTCTGCTAGGCATATCCAAAATAAGAAGACCAGTAATGGCCATACGCAATGCCAAACTTTTGAATCCCACGCACTTTCTCTCCAGTCTGTACCTGCCTTTGTCTCGCAGATTGGGTTATTATTATTAATGAGCAGTCTGTCATCCAATGTACCTCTTGACTTGTGAACATTGAACAACCGGGTGAGGATTGAATTCTGATGTGGCGACTATAGGCCATAATTGATGTGTTTTTGTTTTTTTTTTTACTGTATCGGCTTGGTCTATGAAAAATAACAAAGACGAGTAATTACCATAATGTACAATACCAGATTTTCGAACGTCACATCCTTTCTCTCCATCTTTTTCTCACTGATTGGGTTATTAATTTATGAACTGCCATTCATTCAGCTTAGCTGTTTTGTTTTAGTTGTTTTGTTTTGTTTTGTTTTGTTTCGTTTTTCCTGTCTCAAATTTGCCTATATGAAATAACAAACTAAGTTAAAGTAAAGATTATACGCAATGACAGACTTCTGAACCCCACGTCCTTTATCTCGAATTACATCTACTTTTATTTCAATGACTGATTTGTTTCAACGCAGTCTTTCATTCAACTTAGCTGTTTTTTTTTTTTTCTGTTTTACTTATCTCAATTAACACGCTGAGTTACTATATAATAATTATAGGCAATGCTAATCTTTCGAAATTCACGCGATCAATTTCCAGTTAAATGAGTACCTGCCTTTGTCTCGCTTACTGGTTTATTTCTATTAATCTTAATTAGCAGTTTGTCATCCAGCGTTAAGTCTTGACATACGAACTTGCAGGCGAGGGATTGAATTGTCATGTGCCAATCGTGAGCCATAGCTAATGTTTATTCCGTTCTCACTTTCACTTAGTGGTTGTTTTTGTTTTAGTATATATGCAGCTTGTCAATCCAAAGAGTGGAATTATCTGGACTTTAAGTACACAGCCAATCTGGTCAAAGACATTCTTTTTTTTCTCAGATAAAAATTTAGAATTTTGCAGTTTTGTTCGAGCAGCGTCTCCACCTTCTCTTCATCCAATTTTTCAATGCAGATGTTTCTTCAACGTGCTTATTATACACATGAAATCTCCGAAATATATTTGCCGTTATCCGAGAAGGCTAAAAGTCGGGCTTCTTTACCCCATAAAGTCACAAGACATTGAGTCATTGGACAAAAAAGGCAAGCTCTTATCTTTCCCTTCCTCCGGTAGGATTCGAATCCGCGAAGTATTCATTGAGGAAAGATGTTAAACTTGGCCACGGCGATCCCCTTTAGTTTCGTCTATCGAAAACAAGATAACTAATGTTCGTACGTAATGTCCCACCTCCAATTTGTATTTCTTTTTTGTCTCAATGGTTGGCTTAGTAATGAGGAGTCAGTCTTTCTGATCATCTGTTTATCTTGCGCCCTCACGTATTCTACCGGTTGCTGTCATCGGTCGTGAAAATTCTCTGACGCGGACGTGGACAATACCAGACCTAATAAGACTGAAAAAAAGGGCAATAATGACTTCCTGGTCTTTACCAAAATAGAGACAAGACTCCTTTTTGAGTGCGCTCTCGTGATTTCGTTCCAGAGCAGATTTCGCTCAAATTTGCTGTGAGAAATGCTTGAAACCAATAGAAGTGACATTTGAACGTGAGTCTTCGCCAAACTTGTAGTTATAATATATGAACATATATTTTTTTTCAAGTCAGTTTTTCTTACCGTATAGTCTCGACAAATTTCTTATGTATCAGTCCATTCACAATAGATTTGTTCCCACCTAGCAATACCAGTCTAATTTTAGTAGGGGGTACAAACACTCCATACTGTTCACTACCATTGACATAGAAAAACATATTCAAAATGCACGCACGGGTGACAGTTATTCTCGGATCTCGTGGTGGAGCAGTAACAAACATCAGTGGATGTTCTGTTTTTAGTAGTGGGCACAAACACTTCGCCGGGAATTTTCAGGTTTTTGTATAGTCGAATATGAACTATTTTACTGGAGCGAGCATGACAGGAACAAAGTCGGTCTGCGTTCAAAATTGTTATGTTCGACAGAGTGCTGCTTGCACACTGATTTTGTAACCATAGATATGCATCCCTGCTCTTTTAACATTAACAGGAAAATAGCCGAGATATCCCGGGTTATTCTTAAACATAAAAAGAAAAAAATGGCTGAATGAAATCAAATCAAACACCTATTTTTGGTTTGTTTATTTGTTTGTGTTTTTCTTAAGCCTTTCAATCCTGAGATGGTAGGATTATGGGCTTTAAGTAGCTGCCTAATTTTGATTTTTGTGGGTGGAAATTTAGAATTTGGAAATTTTGCCTGGACAGCGGCACTCCGCCTACTCTTTTATCGATTTTGAACTATCACGGGTTCTTTAACGTGCGTAACGTACACACCTAAACAAAGAGAAACAAAACAAAACAACGAACCGGTTTTCTTTGAGTACTGGTTAGTTAAATCAACCAAAATACCAATACCGACGTGCGCACGCTTGCCAAATACTTTGAGTTAATGTTGGATCGCCTCACGTTTTATAATTATATGACGTAAATACGGAATGGCTACGAAATAACAGATTTCAAACAACAATGTTCCAATGTTGTGATAACGACGACACTATTCTGGTGAGTTCTTGCGGGTATAACTCCGCTCCTTGACCCTTGTGGACTGGGAATTCAGCGTAGGAATAAAACAATAACCATTAAATTTAAATGTAATCTGATTAAAATAATTTTGTGAGAAATACAATCCAAACTGCACTAATTGATTAAATAAAGATTTGAAGTATAATGGATTTTCTTATATATGAAACCAGACTCTGGACGTTCTTTCTTTCTTTCCTCCTTTTCCTCTTTCTTTCTTTCTGTCGTTCGTTCGTTCCTTCTTTAGTTAGTTAGTTCGTTAGTTAGTTAGTACGTTAGTTAGTTAGTTAGCACATTAGTACGTTAGTTAGTAAGTTGGTTAGTTAGTTGGTTAGTTAGTTAGTTTGTTAGATCTAGTTAGTTAGTTAGTTAGTTGGTTAGTTAGTTAGTTAGTCAGTTAGTTAGTTAGTTGGTTAGTTATTCACTTATTAAATTTATTTCGTTTTGCACGAATGAAGGAATAGGCAACACAAGGTTTGTCCAGTAAATATGGCAGGGAGTATAACATAACTAACGTAGTGCCATATGCGTTTCATATTACCCCGTCGATCTGCTTCCCGTCGAGCTTCCATATGTCCTCTCCCCTATCCTCGCATCCCTTTTTCCCTGTTTTCCTCTCTTTTTTCTCCTCCTAACCCCCCCCCCCCCCCCCCAACACCTTTTTTTTCCAAATGACCAGGAAATGGGAAAAAAAATCTAACATTACCAATAGTGAGAGCGAGAGCAATATTAACAAAAACCTAACTTATTTTGGGGCAGAGTGCAAAAAGGGGACATTTTAAAGAGATAATCGCTTTAGTTCTGTAACAAACCATTACTAATCAACACTGCTAATGATTTCAGTGAACTGAAGTTTTAATGACATTTTCCCAGTTGGTTTTGTAACACAACATCGTTTGTCAGTTTACCCTGCTAATGATCTTAACCTGCAGCTGTTGAAATAAGCCATAGCTTGAAGCCAGTACTAACGTCCTTTGACAAAGCTCCTCTTCCCTGTAAACATTGTCGAAAACTCATACATATAAATGAACGGTTGAAGACATATTGATCTATTGAAACTACTGTGAAACTGTTTTTAGCAATACAGATTTTTTTTCACTGGCAATATCATTCCGTATTCACATTGTTGTGTTTTCTTCTAATAAAACCAGTGATCTTTGTCAAGTCCTAATATTAACCAAAAGGACCTGTCGCTAATTGGGTTATGCTTCATTTTCTCCAAACCCAGAAGTTGCAGTTGAGGCTGACTAAAGATCGTGATCCTTTGTCCGTTGTTTATATCATCACTTTCAATACTTTACAGAGATTCTAAATTTTGTTTTCTTTGAATCTCCAATTGTATACGTTCACAATTTGACAAAGGATAAAAATAAGTTAAATAAATAAAAAAAAAGTCCTGTGAGGGAGGGAAAGGAAAATATCAATTTAAAAAGTGTTGAATGTGATGTAAACAACGGACAAGGGTCATCCTCTCACAGACAGCATTTGGATGGTATGTGCTGTTTCCATGATATGTTATACTAATACGTGCATCACTGTTTTCATCACATAATTCTGTATGATAGTATTTCTATAGTATAGTTGAAAAGTGCTGCATGTGATGTTGTAAACAACGGACAGAGAGTCACGACCTTCTGTCACACTCTCGGTTATTACATTTATCAATTTGAAATGACTTCTCAAAGATATAATGACTTCCTCCTGGGAGTGAATGGGTTAAATTGTTGAGGCAGCCTCCTCCATGACTTCTTCAAATCTCAAGGGAAGGGGTTGGGAGGAAGGGCATTGTGTTCGGTGAGTACCACAGACTAACGTGAGGACGTTCATGCTCCATAAGACTGTGCTCCACCATGTGTGGCCGGCTCGGTTGCTCTCTCCACTCCACAGGGAGACTTGTCCGGCACTGCAGACAGGGCATACAACAGTGAGTGAATGTGTGACAGTGTGAGTGAACGTGTGAATGAGTGAGTGAATGTGTGAGTGCTCCGTGAGTAGTGGTTGAAGCTTATCCCTGCAGGCGCTCACTCGCTCAGACAGCATGTGCTTTGTTTGACGGAAGTGAAACGTAAAAAAAAAAAAAGAAGAAGATGAAAAAGAACAAAATAAAGCGTGCGTGGGCGATGAGGGTGGAGTCCGGGGTGAGGAGCAAAGGTTGTATACAGTGGAGGAAGAAAGAAGGGGAGTGAAGAAAAAGGGGAAGGGGGAGGCTAAGAGAAGAGAATGTAAGAAGAATGGCTGCAATGGGAAGACAACTGATGCCAGGTAAACTTTGCTCTTTCCTCGCAAAACAGTGGGCTTATCCGCCAAGTTGTCGGGTTATTTAGGGAAGTAGGCGAATGTGTGTGTGTGTGCTGGGGGGAGGGGAAAGAGAGGAAAAATGAAAGTGCCAGTGCGAGATAGATAGATAGATAGATAGATAGATAGATAGATAGATAGATAGATAGATAGATAGATAGATAGATAGATAG
>JBCEWB010118353.1:0-11584 GCA_039654565.1 Peronia peronii
TCATGCTTTCGCATGATATCAAAAACCCGACAGGGTGAAAAATCGACATACGTCTCATTTTGACTGGCTGCGAGACATTGTTGTTTTGGTATCGAATCACTAGAAAAAAAAAACCACCCTATAATCTATATTATTCCTTTCTTCATCTTAGGTATTGACTCCCCTACCGACTACAATAGCCAAGTGCGGCGATACCGGACGGCGTTTACCAAGGACCAGATCTCCAGGCTGGAAAAGGAATTTGCCAGGGAGAACTACATCTCTAGGCCAAAACGCTGTGAGCTGGCAGCAGCCATGAACTTGCCAGAAAGCACGATCAAGGTAGGCATCATCTGCGTCTACACACAGAAACAGCTGAGATAACCACCATGTCAGGAGGGTGAAAAGCTCATTAAAATCGTAACAGTAACAGACAAAAGGTCAGCCGGGCTATTGCGCATGCCTATGACGTCATACTGCGCGAACTATAGGGTTAGGGTTAGAATTAGGGTAAAGGTTAGGGTTAGGGTTAGGGCATATATGATAATAATAACTTATTTAGATCGATCTAAATCGAGATCTTTGCATAAAAAATAAAAAAGATGTCATGTTTGACCAGGTTTCCCATGTAAATACAGCTGATTGCCGTTTCCGCCCATGCGCATTAGGCCGGCTGATCTTCTGTCTGTAGAAGCATGTGTAAGCATCACATAGATGAAGATTTCCGGGCTTTTTTGCTTTCATTTTTGTCTCTTTATATCTCTTTTTGTATTGCTAAATTTATCCATTGACTTAATTATTGAACAATATAAGAGAAGAAATTATCAAACAAAAATTAAATAAAAAACGAAATAATAATTATTTGAAACATTATTTCTTCTTTTTAGCTACTATTTGATTAAGTATGATTTGATATATTTGTAATAAAACACATGAGATCAATAAACAAAGAAATGAAGAAATAGAGGAATAGATAAATAAATAAATAAATAAATAAATAGATAATGATAAACAGATAAAAAAGTAAATAAATAAAGGAAGAAAGAAAGAAAGAATGAATGACTGAATGATAAAGTGAAAAATAAATAAATAAATAAATAATAAATAGATAAAGTTATGAATAAATAAATAAATGAATAAGTAATGAATAAAGAAATAAATACATGAATAAATATTAAGTAAATAATAAATAAACAATAATAATAATAGATAAATAATTAATGAATGAATGGATAAATAAATAAATAAATGAATGAATGAATGAATAAATAAATAAATAAATAAATAAATAAATAAATAAATAAATAAATAAATAAATAAATAAATAAATAAATAAATAAACACAATCTTTTTCCTCCATCCTGTTGTGAGTTTTGCAGAAATCCGACCTGATATTCCTCTTGCCGTTTGTCAGTTTCTCATTTCTTGAAACATGAATCCGCCATTGAATTCAACAAGTTTTCTCATGTTCTTACACAAGTTTTTTTTTCTGTCTTTTGTCGCCATTTTCAGGTCTGGTTTCAAAATCGCAGGATGAAAGACAAACGTCAACGCATGGCGATCGCCTGGCCTTACGGGATTCCCCCGGACCCGCATCTGTACGCTTACCTCGCCGCGGCAGCCGCGTCTTATCCATACGGATTCGCCACTTCTAGCCAGCTCGCTGCGCATTCGGCCAATCTGTCTGCTTTTGCGCCATCGCCGACGCCATCTTCCCTACCACCACCAGCACCACCACATCCTCAACCACCGCCATCAGCAGCAGCAGCAATACCAGCGCCATTCCAGCTCGCTTCACCGACTTCTATTACAGCCTCGGACATTCTCAAAGCCGAACACCAAAAACAGTTGATGACGTCACGGCAAGAGGCGATGACGTCACTGGGTCAGACCGCCTTCCACAAGCCGGTGCCCCGATTTCTGGATGCCCCCAACGCTGCGCCCACCTTCGGGCCTTGGGCATATCTGCCCCGCTCTTTTACGTCACTTCCGCTTGGCATGGCGGGACCTTTGACCCCCAGTTTGCCGCTATCTGACCAATCACTGCTGACCTCTCTCAGCCTGGGGAACAAACCCTGCAACTGTCCGGTCATCCCTGGGTTACATCCCTTGTCCGCTCATCTAGAATCGTTTGCAGGCACACACAGCTCAGCTTTGGGCAAGACAGAACTCAAAATTGGTTAACTTTGACGTTTCACCATAGACCTCCCTGATACATGTACCGACAATAGATTAATTATTCAACATTAAAATAATCTTATCTATCCCGAGGTCCTGAAAATATTTCAGTTTGACTGGAGATTTGCTGAATTGATATGTAGAATTACTCTCTTTCCTGAAAATTGCTTAATTTGGCATTGAGGCTGAGATATTCTAACTTCCTGAAAATTGGTTATTATAACATTCAGACTTGGGTATCCCCCTCTTCCTATCTTGAATATTGGCTACTTTGGCATTTAGACCTACAAATGCCAACTTCCTGAAAATTTGTCAGTTTGACATTTGGCTTTAGATACCGAAAAGTCTTGAAATATTTTTAAATTTTCATTTTGCATTTATATTATTGCTTATTGTTACATGTCTTATTGTATTATTATTGTTATTATTATTATTATTTACATTTAGACTTACATATTCAAACTCTATGGAAATGACATGTTTTGACATTAATTTAAACTTGCATTATCCTAGGTCCTCATCCCTAGGAATATGGAAAGTCAAATCCTCTCAAAGATTCGCTCACCTTATTGCGTAGCTGAAGTGACTTCCCATATCACATTCAACACCGATTTAAGCAGAAAAAACATCTTACATTTGCCATAATGCCCAAACGGTCATTTCTTGAATATTATTATATTATAATAATGATTACAGAAACTGTGGAATTTGGTACGATAAGACGAGTCCAGCCGTTTAGTCCAGAATCTTGTCAAAGGCATGTTTGTTAGGAAAACAGTTCAAGATTTTGTGTAGGTTTATATAAGTATTTTTTTTGCTTCTGACAATAGCCCTTCTTGAATGAATGTATTCATTTTAACAATATCTCTTGAAATATCGTTGTTTCTTCCTCATTATTTAACCGCTCTAATTTGAATATGTAGGTTAAAAATCTGAGGTATTTTTTTTTCGCTATTACGCAAGTATCTCTTTGTTTTATATCTGTTTTTGTTAAACAAGTTATCATTTTTTATACTTAACTGCCATGAATACTATGAAAAAAAAAAAAGAAAAAAAAAAGAAAAAAAAAGAAGAAAAAGGAAAAAATAATGAAAAGGTAAAAATAATCAAATGAATGAATGAATAAAGAAATATATAAATAAATAAATAAACAAATAAATAAACACAGATAAATTATAACTAAATAATATTTATTTTATTTCATGAATACACGTAATAAAGAAATAAATACACAAATCAGTACACAAAGTAAAGGCATAAATAATAAATGATTTTTAAAAATTTGAAGAAAAACATAAGTAGATAAATAAAAATAGAAATAATAATTAAATAGATAAATAAATAGCGAAAGAAAGAAAGAAAGAAAGAAAGGTGGAAAGAATGCAAGAAGAATAAAAAAAGAATTGAAAGAAAAGAAGAGAGAAAGATGCAAGGACAGAAAAAGCCAGAAAGAAAGAAAGTGAAGAGAAAAAAAAGTAAGCAAGAAAGAAAGAAAGTAAGAGAGAAAGAAAGGAAAAGAAAGAAAGAAACATGTTTTTTATTGATTGATAACAATGTAGCAATAAAAGTGGGAATTAAGAACATGAATATTCTCCTTTTCTTGTGTGTTCGCAGTCGTGTTTGTCCTGAAGTTTAAATTTTGGTTATTTTTCTACATTTTCTATTTCACGTTGATCATTTTAATATTTGATCAAACAAATTGCATCCCTTGCTTTGACTGGGGGTATTGGATTAGATCTTGTAGATTGTAGATCTCGATTCTATATTCCAATAGGAAGACATTCCACGCAGGCCCGGTGGTTTCAAGAGGGTTATGATTAGGGTTAGATTAAGGGTTATGGTTGAATTAGAGTTAGATTAGAGTTAGGGTGAAATATAGGGTTTATTCAAGTACCCTGCACACTTAACTACAGTATTAAGATCACCTGGTAGCAATAGACCATTGGGACTAGTTTGATCACCTGGAGGAAATAGACCATTGGGACTAGTTTGATCACCTGGAAGAAATAGACCATTGAGACTAGTTTGATCACCTGGAGGAAATAGACCATTGAGACTAGTTTGATCACCTGGAGGAAATAGACCATTGAGACTAGTTTGACCACCTGGAGGAAATAGACCATTGAGACTAGTTTGACCACCTGGAGGAAATAGACCACTGAGACTAGTTTGATCACCTGGACTAATTTGACCACCTAGTAGCCTCGTCCTTTCGATTTTCGTGTTTACCGTATTTAGCTCTCTATCTTTATGTTGTATTTATGCACATGATGATCTTATTAAATGTACATGTCCACATGTATAAATCTGTGTGTGCGAGCTTGCTAATTAGAGTGGGTAAAAATATGGAGTACATGAAAAGGAATGAATTATTTTGTGCAGGGTTTTATTTTTTCCATTACAATGTATATAATGGGAGAAAAGTCAAAAATATCACGCGATAAACATTAAAACTTTTAAGAACAAACAGCTCAAAAAACTATTTAAGATAATGTATACAGAGATTGAGATGAAAAGGTTTATATTCTATATCGTTAACATTTATAAAAGGTGATCTTTTATCAATACTATCAATCATATCGTTACTTGTCTGATAACATCTCACAAATTTCATGACCTGAAATTTTCAGGAGCGATATAAAGCTTTAAGCCTCATATCTTGTTATTATAATGAGGTTTGATTTTTTTCTAAGGAATAAAGAAAAAAGGGGGGGGGGAAACTTTGAAGTTAAACTGCATTGTTTATTGGCATATGTATTTCTTTATGTATTACAAAGTGGGCCAGATAAATGAAAAGGGTACATTTTGAAGTTATGAGGTTTGAGCAGAATAGTAACGATATGATTGATGTTATTGATGGTTGTACTCAGTAGTAACAAATTTTGACATTTTTGTTTTGCTTTGTTTTGTTTTACAACCCGTATTTTATTGGTTATCATTGAGTGTCAGTTTTTGAAAAATTTATATAAATAAAGATAAGTGTAAAAGGACAAAACTGACCAGCTTATTGCCTCAATATGACCCTAAACTAAGTTTTGACACCATAAATAACCCTGTACATAAAGTAATTTTTGAAATTTTAAGACTCTGCGATTAGTATTTATTTTCAAGATGGCCGCCATTTCCATGGAAACCATCATTTTAAGAAAAATAATTGAAAGTGAAAAATATCTTTCCCAGTCAAACACAACAACCTGTCAAAGTTTCTCTTTTTAGTCTGGTGAAATAACAAATCTGAAATTTTCACCCGCTTACCCCCTTAAATAGGTCGATCAGAATACAGTACAGAGACACAGGGAGGAAGGCCCATGTTCTTTCCGTAAACTTCTATGTAAATAATTAACACCGACAAAATATATAGAAGAAAGAGTTTTGTAAATAGCTGGTTGAAGAAATCAATTTCAGTCTTCGCAGAAGTTTTTAAGATCCCCAGTTACAGCCACCGATCTTGTAATTGTCTTTTGTAATCTATAACTGTAGCAAGATGACGCCTTTTGAAAGATCTACAATTGATGTTCATCAATGTTTATTATAAGGAGCAGTCTGGCTGGTTACCCAGAAGCAGGACATGACGTCTTATAGTTTTTGATAACATATACTATTGTAACTAGTTAAATACTAACAATGCATATACGAATAAAAATAATAATAATGAGAAGAATGAAGATGATGATAACAATATTAACAATAATGGTAATAATAACAATAATAGTAATAATAACAATAATAGTAATAATAATAACAATAATAGTAATAATAATAACAATAATAGTAATAATAATAACAATGACGGTAATAATGACAATAATAGTAATAATAACAACAATAATAATAATAGCCAAGTAAGCTCGAAAATTTGGCCAGCGATATCAGTTTGCTTAATTAAGTTACTATCAAGTTCTTCATATTGTGTTTTGCCTTTTTAGATGCATTTGATTAGTTGCCGGTACTCAGTTCTCTTAATCTTAAGACATTTTTATATATAACAATAATGATAACAATAATAATGATAGTGAACTTTTCTTTCTTTCTTTTTTTTTCATGGTGTTTAATAACATCCTATATCTTTATCCATTTTTTTTTCGTGGTGTTTCACAATAGTCCGTATCTCACGCCTAGCAATGCAATTTTGTTCATCAATTAGTACTGTGAATTTACGGCGAGATGCCTTAGCCCCTGCGTAAATGATTGGCTAGGCGCAGGTGGGAATAATATTTCTCTTGTATAACCCTAGAGGTTACAGGAGGTCATCTGCTCACAGGCCCGCTCATTTTTCTTCACATTGAAGTAACTATTTCAAAAACATACACTAAGATAAGAAGGGACTCTGATAAGGTCTATGAACTATTGCTTTTTTAACGGTAACAAAATATCGTTGTTGAAATCCAGTAATTTCAGGAGTTACTCATGACACATTTAGGATTAAATAACAACAGAAGGAGCCATTTTGTGCGTCAGACAAATCTTTTCTCTTTGACAAGTACAAGAGATTTAAAAATGAGAAGAACAAAAAATAAAAAAAATCACTTTCTCTCTCTCTCTCTCTCTCTCTTAAAACCCTTTCCATACGGAGAACAAACAATCATTGGATTATTCAATGGCTTATTCTTAAATATGGATAAAGAAACACCAGTGCTCTACCTTGAGGTGTTAATCCACCGACAGTAATGTTCTAGAAAAACTTGGAGGCATATCAAACATAGGATGACGATTGTAAGGCCTCATACATCTTGTTTGATAAAGTTACACGTACTGAAAAGGTTAAACAAGAGTACGGTGAAAATCTTTTCCGAGTGACTATTGCGACCATAGGAAAGCTTATTTGGGTTTGGGCCGGGTGAACATGTAGCCAGAGCCATCTCGTTACTAAAACGCAGTGTGCTGAACACTGTTCACAAGTCAGTCAAGTTACTTGCCTGTGTATAAATCAAATTATGATTGCATTTTATGGCCTCGATAGACTTTTTGTCTATTGTGGCCACATCCCCGCGATAGTCCCTACCAAGTATCGTGATAATATTTTCATATTATTTTTCGCTTTGTATTTGAAATAATAGGAGCAAAAGCGACTTTTTCCTTCTCCACGATACTTGTATTATATTCCTTGGTAACAGGAAATAAATTGGGTGACTGAACAAAAAACAAACAAACAAACAAAAAAAAACCCAAAAAACAAAATCACTGTATTTGGGTCCCATAGTTATATCACTTAGGCAATGTTTCTCTTTACGCTTGTTAGTGACACAGTTAGCATTGTTATTGGACTGCTGTGAACATTTTCTCTGAGCTATATTGTTATTGTGGTATTATATCTATATATCATTATTGTTACTTTGTAGTCTGAATTTTGGACATAAAGAAATGATAGGTCTGTCTATCTCTGCCTGGAGGTGGTGTTTGCTGACATATGGGGATACGTATTTGTACACATTTGATTGTACACGTAATATAATGTATCGTTATGTGTATAATATGTGTAAGTGTGCATGATGAACTGTATACATGGATAACTGAATAAATGGATGAGTGGGATGGATGGATAAATGGATGAATAGATGGATGGATGGATGGATGGATGGATGGATGGATGGATGGATGGATGGACAGTAGATGATGAACGGATGGATGGATGAATGGATGAATGGATGGATGATGAATGGATGGATGGATGGATCAATGGATGGATCAATGGATGGATCAATGGGTAGATCAATTAATTGGTCAGGAGATCGATCAGTGGCTAGATGGATGAATTGTTGGATGGATGGATGGGTGGATGGATAGATCGATGGATGGAGGAGTGTATGAATGTTTTGATGGATGAATGGAAGGGTGTATAGGTGAAATGATGGGTGAGTACTTGGACAAATGAACTGACGGATCGATGGCTATGTGAATGAATAATTAAAGGCCTGTGATAAGACCTAATGTTTAACATAATGATATAAATCCATTGTAAAAAGCAACAGTAAAATGGCCTCTAAATGCTGTCCATATTTCAAGCAAAACTCAATATATATAAATATTTTCATATATCTTCCAATATTGAACAATAATGAAGTATAAACAATAATGAAGTATAATTAAGTAATGCTACTTCATGATAGAACATAGGTAAATTACCGCTCAATGAATCGATGGGTGACTGTACACAGAAATGAAGAGAGCAATAGAGGCTGCCAATCGATAGCATTTCTGAACAAAACAAGCCATTGATCTCCTGTCGGGCTTGTTTAATCAAGAATTGATTTTATTTCCTCCACTGACTGACGCATATCGATCGATCAGCCAGTCTCCCGCTGATCGGGTATTGATTTTCACTCTACCATATAGTAAGCTAAGTTCTTTTGATTGTATTTCCATTTTAGTTTTTTGATGCTCTGACAAAATAGTGTATCCGATGAAGATTAAAATTTATTCATCTTTGGTTGTCGTTCTTATAGCTATTAGTACTCAGCAAATCATCACAGTTGTTGTTGTTTTCATGAATGGCATCTGGTCGAAATGAAGATGAATCTTCCAAAGGTAAATACATAAAATAAATGCAATAAAAAGTAAATAAATAAATTTTAAGTAAATACGAAAATAAATAGATAAAGAAAAGATAAAGAAAGAAAGAGGGCAGTATGTAGATAAATAAGTGTAAATAAATAACATGATGAATAAATCAATAAATATTAAATGGATAAAAAATAAATTGATAAAGAAATATAAATATATAAATAGATAAACAAGACAGAGAAGGTCCCATAAGACAATCCATAACGGAAAGAAAAATAATCGAATTTCTTGGAATATCACGAGAAAGGTTGGTCTGTACGACAAATTCTAAGATCACTTCGTAACAGACAGCTTGACAAAGCACGCGACGATCCCCACGGGACGTCGCAAAATTGCTTGCATTCATCTTTTTTGTTTCGCTATACATTATTTGATTATCCAAACTTATATATACATTTTGATGTCCGTTTATGACTCATAAACGCGTTGTCCGTTCAGCGTTACATTTTATCTACATATGTCTCGCAGCCAGTCAAAATGAGACGTATGACGATTTTTCACCATATCGGGTTTTTGATATCACGTGAATGCTTATTTCATATCCTTTCAGATGGCGAACAAAGTTTTGAGCTAGCTTTATTCTAGCCAGAGATATTGCAGTTTTAAGAGACAAGGGTGGACTCCCCAGCAGTGACCGAAATTCCGAGAAAATCAAGTTTGAATGAACGGTCGAACGCAGAAATCCACATACCTATTCCCCCCCCCCCCACCCCCCACCAGAAAAAAAAAACGATTTTAATGAAGTAATATTCATAAATCGAGGGTAAGACTCGATACTGTCTCGTTCACAAATGAATGTAATTTCGATTTCTGCAATAAAAAAAAAAAAAAAGAAAAATGATGTCTGACCCCCCTCATCACATTCAAAGCCCCATTTCTCCATCCTAGCCCAGCGACTTACGTCTCATTTCGACTGGTCGTGAGACAATTGCTAAAAATGAGCATTATAAACTCAATAAATGTCGAGAAGAGTAGACATGAGACCATAAAATCATGTTGCGTTATATCTCTTCAGAATAAATAACAAAGAATCTGGATAAGTGCGAATAGGAATTTCTATTCTTTTGTCTGCAAATTGTAACTGTGAGTTTAAGTTCAATTATCATGTTTTTGCAAAGCTTCAAATCTTCATAAGGATATGTCCAAGTGTATACATTTTATGATAAAAAATGATACACTTATTTTATGAAAGAATAATAATGCTGAATTCATAATGTATCAATGGAAAGAAATGAATGCTTTTTTATAGGGGCGTTAATGACTAAAATACTAGGCATTTTAGGGCTTGAGTCTGTCAAATCCCATACCTAGTGTTTGCATTACCCGATATGCAGTTACCTGTACATGCAGTTGCCTGTATATCTTCACTCATGTGATAAAGAATGCGATTGAGAAAAACTGTTACGTATTATTTCATTAATTTGTTACATTATTTATTTAGTTAATTATTATCTATTTATTTATTTTTCAGTGCGGGCGCAATCTTCTTGTTGTAAAGAAGCTTATCTTTACTTTAAATGGTTGTCCATTTTGGTCAGAAAGTTAGAGTGCGTAGAAAGTGTAAAGTTTCCCAACATTTTGTCCGGATAGTTGTTAGTGGTGTCATAGGAGGCTCTTCATGATAACGTACACACGGAATACCCAAGAAGACTAGGCACCGGGCTTCCCCAGACGACCATTGCGTAACCCAACAAAAACACCGGGTAGGATTTGCATTACACATTTATCGAGAAGCACACGCCAAAACCCCTCGTCTACGGCGTTACTAATCGCTGGGGTATTAATACTTCGTTTCCTAGTAAACCGGAAACTGAGTTATGCCTGTCGATTTATTATGTCTCAACTACATCTATCTGAACTGACGATCTCATTTCAAGCTTTTCACAGACCTCAATCTTAGGAACCTGCCTTCCTTCTCCATAAGTAATTCATTTTGTCTCAATGATTAGCCTATGAACGAACAATGAATCATTTCATTGATTGATCTTAATGTATAAATCGGATTCTAACATATATTTGGTCGATTGCAAAGCGTATTAATTAACGACAGTTCTGCTTTCCAGGATTAAAATTGTGGTCCTTGAATTATAGATATGTCTCCGAATCACTGGGTAGATTATTAAACGTTGGGTCAAGGTAGATTGCCCACTTAGCTACACAGGGAACCATCTCTGTCCACATCTAAAACAAAGAAATCAAAATAGCGAACCCTTTCATCACGCCATTTTACATATAAGTTACAAAATATATAATACACCACACAAGAATCATGTGCATTTCTATAAGCTGTTTAAAAAGTTCACAAGATAAACACGCACTATATACAGCACTAAGACACTCTTATTTACCTGATGCGAAGACCGAAAACTTGACAGTCTTCAGATGATGATTCGTATTTGAATAAGCACGTGTGGTGCGAGACTAGTCTCCGGTTAGGAAGGGCACTAGTAGTGATGTAGACCACTATCCTGAAGTTTAAACTAATGGTATAGCAGAGTAATAAATATGTAAATGTAACTAAGATGTAAAATAGTATGACAGATATACCGTCCATAAGGCAATTAAGAATGATTAGTATTCAAAGTGAATGATTTATAGCTTTTTGGTAAGGTGTATCGCTGATGTGGCGAAAACATAAATATCATTTTAACAGCATTTTAATCTACATTACTGCAATGGTCTCATATTATAATTCAAACAGGATAAAATTTCAAGTTCATAGCCGTTCACATATCCTAATTCTGTGCATAATATCTAAATACATATGTATATGTATGTATGTATATATGTATATATCTATGTATGTATGTATATATGTATGTATGTATGTATGTATGTATGTATGTATGTATGTATGTATGTATGT
>JBCEWB010118375.1:0-11583 GCA_039654565.1 Peronia peronii
CCCATGTTCAAAAGCATGGAACCCACGTGACCCCCCCCCCCCCCGCCCCCCCCCCCCTGCTATCCACACCTTGATTGACTCTTAATTTTATGTGACTGCACTTGCAGACACACATACACATTCAAACACACTCACACAGGGACATGTATACAGACTGAAACACACGGTATGAAACAAAAACAAACACGTATAAGCGCATAGAGAAATGCAATTGATGAGTTGAAATTAAGCTTAATGTTTATCCCAAGCCACTTCTACCAAGGGACGCGACAAGGGGATCGCGACCCCCCAGTAAGGAACCCCAGGTTTAGTAAGTAATGACATTAGGGCTATAAGACAAGGATCTCGCTGTTGGAAAGTAATTTACACCCTATGTATGCAAAGAATAATGAGCCTGTTCTTGAATAAACTGGCCCTTTGATACTTTTAGGTAAAACTTCCACCAGATTGTAAAGTTTGGATATTATGGACTTTTTTGTGTGCATATTTGCAAATTGGGCCATTTGGCATGGGATGAGGGAGGTAGAGATGGAGAGGAAAGAGGAAACAAAAAAAACTGGAAAGGCTCCAAATTTCATATATAGTGGGGGCATTACAGAAAGCGTATCATAGATCATAGGATGTCACAGTATTGCCCTGTCCCTTGGAAATAAGAGATTGAGTTGAGAACAATGGAAGTGACACGGCATTCAGGATTTATCCTATTGCGTATATTGCTATCACAGAGGACTATCCCTGCCTTGGACTACCAACATTGTGTAGAGTATTCATTACACACACACAAATTAAAAGATTGGGAACTTTTATATCTATTAATCTATAGCTCTCCTTCATGTCAGTTCTTAGTTATGTGCTCATTTGTTGGTGGTTTTGCCCAAATAATGGGTCTTTGGAAAAGAGGGGGGTGGGAGGGAGGAGGTGAATATTTATGTATGTATAGGGGGACAGTAGGAGGGGATAAAGAAAAGGGAAAAGAGAGGGGGGGGGGGGGGTGCAGTTTCAATAATAATATTTATCTCTGAGGAAGAGTCATTCGAGCACCTACGTTTGTGATTGTGTTACACTTTCTGGTCTTAGCCGCAATCTCTTCAAATATCTATTTCGCTCAGCTCTATTGCGTTAAAATCCTATACATGTACATTGTGTTAGCCTAGGCCAAAGAGATTGTGTGTAACCTCTTTGCCTAGGACTATGTGGCTGCCATTTTATTATGCTTATAGGGGGTGAGTTGAAAGTGTATGATGGGTCATGATGGCTGTGATCATTTCTTATTCCCCGATACATTTTCTTTGGTCCGCCTGTATTATGGATTCAGTTGTTTCTAATACATGTTACGCAGCCAATCGCATCATCTCTACTCCTTTCTTTTTTCACCAAGCTTTACGCGTGGCATCGATTCATCACATCACAAATCTTCTGGGTTTTTTTCACAGTTAACGTGTTGTTGTTGTTTGTTTGTTTTGTTTTGTTTTTAATTGAATCTTTTACCACCACTATCGTACCTAGTCTATTTTGTTTATACTTAATTAACTCGAGAATTATCCGTTATGCTTGTCAAGGTGGGTTTCCAGGTGGTAGATTTATGTCTCAATATCAGTGTGAGACAGTGTCGCTGAAGAGGTGGAGCGATATAAGGGGACCAGTGTGTTTAGGTGATACAGGAACTTTACAATAGTTTGGAATAGTTTTTTGAACGGGTGTTCTGTTGCCTAAAAATTAATCCATTATTCACACGACTGCCACCTAGAATCTGAGCTGTTATAATGGTGGAGGAAAGAGATTCATGTTTGTATTTTTCGGAGTTACAAATCCTGTTTTTTCGCTTAGTGTCTGTTTCCTTAAGTTCGTGGTAGTGTATTATAAGTACTCTAGTGCTGAATGTATTTGAGCATTATTGACAGTCAGTGGCTTAGTATTGAACACATCTGGTGTTGAGTAATAAATTTTAATTTAACATCGATGGGTCAGCCCGTTCATTTCAGGAAGAGTAAATAAACAAATTAACATTAAGAAGCCAATGTTCTTGTTGAACATTGCATATGCCTAATTATTTCTCTTCTTCAGTGAGAACATAATATATTAGCTTTTTCACGACGGTGAACTACTCCAACGTGATTGCAGGAAACACCTGTGCTCAGTCACTTTCCAGAAGAGAGAGAGGGAGAGAGAGAAAGAGAGAAACAGACACTGATATAGCAGATTACAAACGCCAAGAAAATTTGATCCAACTGGAGACATTGAGATAGGAAGGAGCGAGAGAACGCAATAACACGCACAGAAAATGGCACAGAAGAAACAACAGAAATAATGGGCAGACGAAGTTAAGATAAAATTATGGTTGCTGACTGTTGGTGAGGCCTGTAATATGAATGTCACTGTAAGACCTGTCAGTCACCATTCACCAGCACCTAAAATTTCTCCCCGCTTCGGTGAAAGGCCAGGGTGTTAAGAGAAGAACGTCTCTAGCTCAACAGTCGGGACGAATTATTTGATGAATTACGTTATGAACTGCCAGTACCTCTTCTCCGAAATCTTATAACTGTCGATAAAGTCATCAGATTCCTTTCTAGACAGTTCACATTTTTTGTTCATCTGCGATATTGTCGACAGCATCTGTAGCAATTCATAGGGTGCACTTCCTTTGTTGCTGTACTAGTGAGCCTACAGTTGTTTGTTTATCTTGTCATTTGTGCATCATGCAGCTAGTAATAAAATAGAAAACAAAAACTGTGTTTGTTCATGACAGATCAACATAAGGCGAAAAATGTATAGGTGAAAATAAAAGAGGAAGAGAGCAGAGTATTGACGTTTCCTTTGCCAAGTGCTCCTATGGTCTGACACATCTAACGACAGTCCGTCTTAGCTTATAGAATCATAGTAACGCTAACTTGAGCTGAAACCTTGGCCAATAATAATTATGAAAATTCGGCCTTACATACAAGCAGTGAATGATGTAAATTATGTGCAAGTTCCTTCGCTCGATTTTGAAGTGCTCCATCACAAGCTTTAGTAGCGAGCAAAATATGAAAATATCGAGACTATACAGAGCGTATTAGAATACAGCCACTCAAAAAGCAGATAACTAAATAAATGAGGAATAAGACCGTAAATGTGCATAGAAAGTGGCAGTTGTGGTCTCCTTTGATTCGTTCACCTTCAACCCATCAGTCACCCTTGCGGGTCATACATCACACTTGTAAGGTTAAAGACGAAATGAAGTAATTTTATCGGTTCATACCTTGATGTGGGCTAGCAAATAAGCAGTTTCTCACGGCGGCACAGAAGCGCTAAGTTTGTGCAAATGAACTGCTGTAATTCTGTGAATGAGCTAATCATTGTGTCAAACACCTTTTCGGCAAGGCCTCTATTTTTCATGCTTTAGCCACCTAGGTTGTTAGTAGAATAGGAGCATCAAACTGCTACCTGTACAAACAGAGCGAGTTGGGGAATTTGATTGCTGTCGGCAGACAGTGCAATGCTGTCCAGATTAATCACAGAGCTTGTCTTCTTTCCAAAACTGTTTTTCTGACAACTTACCTAGTCAGAGTTTATGCTATGTTTTGTGCTATGAATGATAGAGGGCATAGTCATGTTTTCGTAATACCTGATAGATGAGATTCCAGTGTCTGTGTCACTGTGTTCTTTGCTTGAACGTGCCATTTCAGTAACCATAGTTTTTAGTGTTTTTGTCAAAAGGTTATCAGCTGAGTTAAGGTTCAGAGGAGGGATTCCTGATTATTATTTTTATGGTATAGAGACACTTCAGTTCATATGATATCTCAGCGCTTCTTACCCATTCTTTTTTTTTTTTGGTCAGACTGTTGTCTTTATGTCATTCTCTGTCTCTTTTTCTGTCTCTGTCTGTTTGTCTGTCTGCCTCTCTCTCTCTCTTTGCCCTTCCCTATTTATTTTGTCTCATTCTTTTTTAAAAGTGGCCTTTAATTATGTTGTCTTCTCAATTTCATTTGCCGTCTGCTTGGACTTGACACACGTAAAAGTTTAAACAAAGACGAAAGGCTTGTTTACGCCTTCATTTCTCGTCAGAGCATGTTTTTTCTTTGTCATCTGTTTGATTGTACAAAACACCAGTACCCACTTCCAGCCTTTTCTATGACTCTTTATGAAGTCAGTCTTCAAGCTAGGATTAGAGAAGCATGCATGGTGCTTGTTCATCTATCGGCAGGACCACAGTTCTCAGATTGGGGTTGTCTTTATTATTATATTTAAGTTATCCTGCAAAGAACACTCGTCTGCGTCAGCGATCTCCCATCCCATCTTATTGAACAGTGTGTCCACTATAAGAGATACAAATGTACTGTCCCCGTAGTTGTACGCCGCCCGCCCGCAGTCGGCGCTCATAAACCAAGGCTGAAGAAGACTCCCTCCAGTTAGTTACACACCTGCCCAGGGTTGGGGTGATAGCAGCTAAGATAATATTATTATTGTGTTCCGATCCCCAGTCACCGTGGGCGTTTTGCTTCATAGATTATCTGGTATGCCGTGATTCATGAACCAAATCCAGAAAGAGAGAAAGACTGACCCTCACTCTGTGTCCGGGGTATAGCGGGCCACTACTGTAGGCTGCCTAAATAATGTAGATTGTAGTCAGAACAGCGGACAGTGGTAGCAAAGTTGACATTGCTACTAGGATTTGTGTGTCCACGGTCCAAGATCCCATTCCACACCCAAACACTATAAGAGAGATCCAGACTTTTTGTGTCAAGTGGCTTACACTACCTGTGGCTGATCAGGTCAAACACACTGGGGTGTAGCCGCTTCTGTCCTCGTGTTTATAGGGAACGTAGATAAAGTTATTACTCGATGAGTGATATTCGGGATGTCGTACGCGCACTTGATCTTGTTTTTATTGTGGTAGGAATGGCAAAGTCCAAGGGAGAAGTAAATTGGAATATGGTACTAAGTCGACCTTTTCTTTGGTGTTATGCACTGTACTGTATTTATAAGCCTAGCCTTGTGCTGTTTGTTCCCTCATTGCCATACAGAAAGAACTAAATACAATTAAAAATTATTTTCAAAGCTTAGTTTCATAGATACCAAACACAGGGGATGCAGTCAAAAACTCCAGTTTTTTGTTTGTTTGTTTTTGTTTTTCAGTATTTGAGTCTGATCACTTACTACCAGTTGCATTTCGATTCTTCGTTTACAGTTAAGGAGTTTGAAAATGTCTTTTTTTTTTTTTTGAAAGATAATAAGAGTATAGAAAAACTGGATCCAAATGAAACATGTTCCGATCCTTTCCTCTGTCTGCGGAAAATCTTCAAAGACCAATTTTGTAGTCTTCCTCTAACTTAAGTTTATCTTTTTGGAATTCTCCTCCTGGTTCATTCAGTCAACTTTAACGTGAAGGAGAAGGGCAATACACCGTGATTTATCTGGACCATCAAGAAGGTCCAAATTACAAACAGCCCCACATTACAAACAGGGAAATCCTCAGATGCGCCCTACGGCCACTCATTATTGGCATACTTTATTCACCATCTGCCCGGGGGGCGAATCAGTCCAATAAGTAAATGGTTGCTTCTTCCTGGTTTGCTTTGCTTGTTTTTCATCAATTTGCTCGCCTGCATACTGAGAAAGATTCAGTTCAAGGACTAGATTTGGTGGAGATGCATGGTGAGAAGGAGGGATTTTGTGCAAATCATAATCACCTCTCGCTACTTCTCGAAATAGTTGGTAAGAATATCCATTACTGTGCATTTTTATGCCTCATGGTGGGCGTAAATGAAACAAAGTCTCGTAATTTGGTAGTAGGTCTAAATACGTCAAGATAGTAGGTCTAAATGTGTCAAGGAAAAAAAACACACACACACACAAACAGGGACAGCACTTCTTCATGTCCTACTCGAGTCTTCATATTTAAATTTATTTAGTTCATTCCATCATTCGCACCGTAATGGTACGTCACAATACTTCAGTCAGCTGTTGCGAGCCAAATAATAATAATAATAAGACTATAACACATGTCCTGCACAGGCAGTTTCTTTTACAAAGATGAAGCGCTGGGCAACGGATGTGACACGACAAACAACACCAGCAGGTATATATAAACAGCACATATCATTAGGGCGGTGTGAAGGCTCAGAACGTTAATTAACACGGAGACAGCAGATTATACAACCCGAGAGTGTGTGATTCATAATGTGAACCAACAGGAGACACACCCTGCTAGATTTCTTGCATAGTAAGCCGCTCACATCTTTTTGCATGAATTTGAGTCCCACTTTGAACATGGCCAACTTGCAAGGCGCTTGCTCTGAGTGACTTTGAAAATTAATCAAAGGGACATGCAAATGTCAAGTGTGCAAATTAGAGTGGGAATCACTTACGAATGCTGCTTTCTTGTAGAATCTCCTCCTAAGTGTTTTTGAAAACGTAATGGGATTTACTTAGGGCTTTGGGTTCCAACTACCTTTCATTTTCTTCAAAACTAGGACACAGTTGGTCTGAGCCTAGAATTATACCAGGACAGTTTTCACTTCCGCATACTTTGAAACCACAGAAGCCGGCAGTAATGTTTGTATTTTGTGTCCAATAAAGATTCTGTTATCGTGTCTTTACTTCAGCTCATTTCTCTTTTACTCACAGACCATGTTCACCAGGGCGTGATCACTAAAGGAATAATGGAAACGAAAAAGTGAAGACCCACCCTTAAAGTGTGGTGGTTTTACATTGGAACATAAAAAATTCGTTGTCTCCTCCACGTTCCCAGTGAATGCACGAAAACTGACCCAGAAAAGAAGGATATGGACAAAGGATGCGGGAGTAAGGAAAGAAAATAAAAGAAAAACGTGATGGAAACATATTCTGTTCTTACTGAAGACACCTGCGGTGGATGCAGATTGTAGGTTTCGCCTATTCAGATGCGCATTGCAAGTTTAGTTATTGTCTTCATTGGCATAGTTGTTGATTTTGGATTTTCCTTTATGTATAAGTTTGAGAGTGTGCATGTGCAGCTGTGAATGTGCCTGTTATCGATAAGAAGGTGACATGCTGGCGGAGCTTAAAGTTAGCATGTGAGTCAGTGTAATGCTGAGATCATTCACTCGTGTGAAAAAAAAAAAAAGAATAAAAAATCCTTTTCCTAAAACTGAATGATGCATAGATATGTGAGATAGTAAAGAGAGCGGGAAAACGGGGAGTAAATCACGACGGCGTCTGTAGAAATTGCCAGAATCCCCCAGGTTCCTATAGTGATATTAAATTTTATTCATGTTCGAGAAATTACCCAGTACGCCTAAAGGCAGTACAGGACGGGTACCAGATTATGGTATTGTGTGTTATTGATAAGAAAATGCAAAGTGTTTGCTGTGTGTCCTCGAGTCATAGGGAAAGAAGACGGAAAGACAGAGGGTGGATGGGAAGGAAATGGAAAGAGAGAGAGAGAGTGGATGGGAAGGAAATGGAAAGAGAGAGAGAGAGTGGATGGGAAGGAAATGGAAAGAGAGAGAGAGTGGATGGGAAGGAAATGGAAAGAGAGAGAGAGTGGATGGGAAGGAAATGGAAAGAGAGAGAGAGTGGATGGGAAGAGAATGGAGAGAGAGAGAGGGTGGATGGGAAGAGAATGGAAAGAGAGAGGGTGGATGGGAAGAGAATGGAAAGGGAGAGGGTGGATGGGAAAGAAATGGAAAGAGAGCGGGTGGATGGAAAGGAACTGGAAAGAGAAAGGGTGGATGGGAAAGAAATGGAAAGAGAGGAAGGAGATAGAAGACCGGATCGTGCAGTCACTTATTGCATTAAATGGAGCTGTGTGAAACATTGATCTGGGAACTATGTGTTTAACATCTTGCCCCAAGTAATACGAAATGGGAATCTCCCGGGAAAAAAAAAAACAACCCTAACGTGAGGACAATAAATATACTGCGTGTCTTGGAATGCGATTAACATTCATTTGCTCATACCAGGGACTTGGCCAGCACACGTAACCGAATAAGAAATCGAATTGGGATCGTCGCACAGACGTAAAAAAGATTGGCCTGGGCCCCTTCGGAGAAGACCAGTCTGTCGGAATAAGAAAAGGTCGGCCCAAGCGCCAGTTAGATGCGGTCACTTTGATTTGATTTCGGACTTTCTCAGGGAAGGAAGGAGACAGATTCTGATACAGAACATATATATATATGAGGAGTGGAAATAAAAAATAGGACGATTTAAAAAAAAAATGCTATGCTCCCTACCGTAATTTGAAAGGCGGGCCCTGTGCTGCCCGTTTCTTCATTGTCTCATGATAAGAAATAAAATGCAAAGTCCGAAGTTTAGTTTCAGCCTAAAACGGTGAATTGCGTTTTCCCACAACTTAGATCCGATCATTTAGTGTTGTATGCATTTCGGCTCCACATTGTATAATTCCATAACAATCATTTATGGTTGTTATCACTTACCCACCAGTCCATGTTCATCTTGGATTCACTTTTAATGTATTAGTGTTGTTAGTAATTTTGTTGTTGTTGTTGTCGTTGTTGTTGCGACATTCGCCATTGTCATTTTGATATCGATGACACAGACAACGGGTGTGATCGTTTGAAAAAAAAAGAAATAGAAAGAGGATGGTATAGTGCTACAAATTGACTACAAGAAAAGAAAAAGTCTTGTCAAAAAAGACGATAGTATCTCCAAACGGATCATGAGCAGGTGAGACTTGAGAACCTCTTGTCTGAAGAATGAATTAACTTGTCACTTGAGAAACAAGATAGAGAGACGACAGAAAGTCCCATGGCGATATTGAAGACTTGAGGGTAAACTAGATAATGGGCTGACCTCAGCTATGCGATGCCCTGACAGTTTGGAAACGTTCAGTGGGTTTGCTTTATTTGTTTCTTCTTCATGGCGTCAATGGCATAGTTGAAGTTTTCCCTCTCATACGGATCTTGTCCATTATTGAGATCTCCTGGGATCAGCCGGTGATAAGCAGTTGTGTGTCTTTTGTTCTGAACGGAAAGTTAAATCAGTGTTGTGTAGCACATCAAAAGTCAGGACACCGACCGCTTACGTCGATAATATATTTAGCATGTCGAGACTGACAAGTGATAAGTTGACGCGAAGTATGCTGTATTGGCCACCGAATATACTTCTTTGATATTAGTGGTTAGAAATACGGAAGACTGTAGTTTATTCATAGTCGTCTAAAGACTTCAGTTGTGTTACATGACACGTTGACTCTTTAGAGGAAAAAAAAAAGCAGCTTGGTTAAGTCATTCACATTGGTGGGTGTGGTCGATAATTCAGCTGGTTTAATCATATTATTATGGGATGGTTGATAACTCATATGGCTTATTCACATTCATGGGATCTGATCGATAGGTCAGTTAGTTTATTCCTTGTAGAGTGGTGATAGGCAACCTGGTTTAATCATATTCCTGCATAGAGGTCAGTGTAAGTCAGTTAGCTTAGTTGCATTTCTTTTATAAGGCGATCGATAAAGTCACTTGATTTATTCGATTGATTGATAAGTCACTTTGTCTATTCACATTCTTGTGCAGTGATCGGTAATTTGATTTATTCACATTTTTGGGGAGATGGTGGATAAGTCAGTTATTAACATTGCTTGTGGATATGAAATGATCGATATCTTAGCCAGTTCATTCACATTCTTGACAATCGGTCGATAAGTCACTTTTTTATTTTCATTTTAGCAGACTGATCGACAACTCGGTTCATACATTTTCTTGTGGTGTTTTGAGTTTGAAAAAAAGAAAAGAAAAGAAAATCCAAGGATGTGTTTACAGAAGTGGAAATGATGTTAGGAAAGTTTCCCTCAGGCAAAGTGACTTATTTAGGTCAGAACAACTTGACCTGTGTAAAAAGTATAATACCAAACAGCAAGGGTGGGATTGGCTTAACAGGCATTAAAATTTGTAATAAACTTCAGGCCCTGGTGTGTTACAGGATTTAGCAAGCTTGATAGTTGCAGAGTGTGACAGACTAGGCGCTCCTTGTGAGTTTGTGAACTTGGTGTCTGTCGTGATGGAGGTGGTTCCCATAATGTTTTTTGTCAGTCATTCTGTTGCTGGGTAACTGTGCCTTTTAGATGGATACCTGTCCTTTTTGTTCTGGAAGTGATTGAATGAATTTAGAAACTTGAGCCTTTCATGTCGACAGAGGCTTGGGCTATAGATACATAGCAGTGATTATTTTTCCTAAGTACAGTTGTGGGAATGAAGGAGACTTTAATGCCATTTTTCTTTCAGATCTTTTTTTTTTTTTTTTTCCCATTTCCCAGCGGGTTAGCATGTATGTAACAAAAAAGAAAGATTTTAGCCATATTTTGAAGAAAGGCTAAAGGGTGCGATATCAATGGCCTCTTTGGGTTATTCATGTTATGAGTGATTAAAGTCGCAGGCATGTCTAATGGATGTGTAGCTAATGGATGAAATATTGCGCATGGTGTAACGTCTGATCCGTCCAGTTATCATGGTATTCCACTGTGCCTGACCACCGTCATCAGCGTTTCTCCCTATTTTGGATGCTGTCTGCCGGAGCCCAAGTGGGACCATCCTTAGTGGAATGTGCGAGACTAATGGCGAGGGGAGGAATCTTTAAGATCATTTTGGTCAAGGCGTGTAAGCTGGTCCCTGATGAAATAGACGTGCTTTCCATAATTTGCCGATCGGATTGGAGTAGAATCCTTGCGCTCTCTCGCCATCCACAAGTCGACAAGACTTAGAAATAGTGACCGTCGTTATGTGTGTATGCGGAGGGCAGCGCCGGGGTGAGTTGATGTGGTACTCACACTGCATAATTAGTGCTTTGCTGCCTGCCACCGGTCTCCTGACTCGCCCGTAAACACGTCAGGATAACCACTGGCTGAATTCATGGAATAGATTTACTTACCATTGCTTTCACCTACCATTGACCGTCCCTGTGATTATATATCCCATGCTTGTGATTAACAGTCCTTCTGTCCTTTCTGGCGCGCCGCTTATTCTTTTTTTATTCATCCATTTCAGAAGAAATCACTCATTCACCAACTCTCTTTCTTTCTTTTTTTTTTTTTTTTTGCCTTCCTTCGTTTTCTTTTTTGCCTTCTTTCGTTTTCTTTCTTTCATTCATTCTTTCTTTCTTTTTTCTTTCCGTCTGCTTAATTGTTATGGTCATATACGTTTTTTGTTCTGAAGTTGATTTGAGAAAATATGGAAGACTTGTAGCGATGTTGCTCTTTAATTAATAGTAAGTTTAGGATTTACATGAAAATTCCACGAAAACGTTGGCCCAAGGACATTATCAGTTTTTTTCTCTCCCCATTACTGAAACGTAGGCATTCTTGTGGAGTGGTCGATAAGTCAGTTTGTTTATTCACATTCTTGTAGAGTGTTGGATATGTCAGATAGTTTAATTACATTGTTACGGCGTGGTCGATAAGTCAGTTGGCTTATTCTCATTTTCTTGGCAGGGATCAGGCTTTTTTTTTTTTTTTTGGAAGTGGAGTCCATATTAAGTCAGGTCACAAGAAGTGGTCGATTTGTCAGTTGACTTATTCACACTCTTGTGGAGTCATGTGTGGGGGGGGGGGGGGGGGGGGGGGGGGGGGGGGGGGGGGGGGGGGGGGGGGGGGGGGGGGGGGGGGGGGGG